>WEDG01002423.1:0-27188 GCA_017591395.1 Schistocephalus solidus | reverse complement strand
ATTAGGTTTGAATACCAGTACTTCATCAATGGTCACCAACTCCGATGAGGTAAATATTCTAAAGGACTTGGGTATATGGATAAAACCAACTCTCAAACCATCGTCGCACTGTGCGAATATCGCAAAGAAAGCTTTGTGTATTTTAGGCGCAATCAGGAGGTCCTTCGTTAATTTTGACGGAGAGCTTTTTGGGCGCGTGTTTGGAACATTTATCCGGCCGGTGTGGAAATATTGCGTTCATGGGCGTGGCGCCCTTGGACGAAACATGACTACGCTCTGCTGGAGAAAGTTCAACGGAGGGAAACGAAACTAGTCAGCGGATTGGAATTCCTACCATATGAGGGCCGCCTAGAAAGACTTAAAATTTTTCCTCTCTCTTATAGGCAATACAGAGGGGATATGATCTTAGTCTTCAAACTTGTCAGAGGAGTTGATTGTGCTCTTCAGATGGCCAACTTTTTTGAATTGGCAAACGTGACAAGTCTCCGAGGACACAAATACAAACTGAAAAGAAAACGCGCCAAACTTGAAGTGCGGGCCAATTTCTTTTCCCAACGGGTGATGGAAGAATGGAACAAACTGCCAGCTTCAGTTGTTCAGGCTCAAATCGTTGAAATGTTTAAAAGAAGACTTGATGCATTTTTACTTGATGAACATATATTTAGCCGACAGCAATGATTGATACACTAAAAGGACTATCGCCATGTAACATTTGCTTATTTTGCTAGCGTCGATCTGAGTGTAGAGTGTATATTGACTACTTGGTGGTCTGGCCATGGTCAGTCGGCCAACTGAGTTCGCAGCTCTTCTTGAGTAGAAGGAGACTGCTGTTTGAGTTCATTCTAGAGTATCAAATATGGTCTTTGGATGTTTACTTACTCATATTATAACTGACGATAATAATCTGCTCTAATTTGTTAGCATGCAGCGTTAAACGCCTCCGATGTAAGAAACTGAACCGGCAAGGGTTTTCCAGCAACAAACTTCAACAAAAAACGGTGATGGTGTCAGCATTAAACTAATAAAAAAACGCATGGTCAGTCGGTTCAATGCACCAAATCTGACAATGCAAATAGCGCACGAGGAATCTTCAGGATGTGAAGAACGTCCAAGCACGCAAGCTTCGTTCTATTGCAAGGAGCTGTTTCAGAAAGCTCAATACTGGAATGATTATGGAACTGGTCCTTCCTTTGATGATTATTTATAAAACAAAACAAAAGTTTTATGTCACACGGATTTTTCCGCAACATGCATAATGAACGATGCAAGCGCAATTTAATTTAAATTTTGTTTGTTAATTAACCAAGCCTGAAATGAGACTCGCTACCATGCGAGACGCTAACTGCCAGCTTACTCTTCGATTTTGAAAAAAAAGTTTAAATAGTGTACTATTTGAACATACTCGTTTCTCAATGCTCTGTCCGACAGCTTGAAAGGTAGCGGCTGGCAAAATTTAGGTGATTTTTAGAAGCAAATAAATTAGGCAAGCTAAGTTTCAAGTCGCCATTTGTTTACTGATTGTTGGTGACGTACAATGAAACCTAAAAGAAAATCGACCTTCAAAATAACGTTAAATTTCCATACGCGAAGAAATACTAGCATTTTGATTTGTTGATATGCTATGTTTTCTAACTTTTGCTGTTCCGGTAAAAACCCCAATCGATCTATAGAAAATATTCGTGTCTTCGGTTAGAATAAAGATCATCTTATTTTAAGCATGAAGAAGCTCGTACCAATACATCTACCATTTCCTCAAACGTGGGTAACTTTGAATTATTTGTTGCGTTTGGCCACTTTAAGAATTATATTTCAAGGTCACGTTTAATCCTACCGGCTTTTTGAAAATCAGAAATTTACTTTATGGTGACTTCAGGTGTCTTCAGTGGTCATATTATATCGCTTTTGTATTGTGAGGCTGAAAAACTATGCAAAATGTACACGAGAATTCTCAACTCTCAACTTGGTTTCCCATTATACGAGCGACTGCTATGGGTTGGATTCCCCTTTCGCAATCGCCTATGCCCAAAATGCCTAACGGTATGGATTGCCACATAGGTATTTCGTCTTATCATGACGAAAAAATGGTAATCAACGTGTCGGGAGTAAAATACGAAATATTTAAATCATGCGTGGAACGGTTTCCGAACACACTGCTGGGGTCATGTGAACGTGAATATTTTTATGATGAGGAGACACAAGAATATTATTTTGACCGAGATCCGGGCATTTTTCGTTACATTTTGGAATATTACCGTCATGGATTCCTTCACTTTCCTCGTAGTGAATGTTTTTTGGCCTACGAGAAAAAGAGCTTATATTTTTCCGCATATCTACTGATTTAATGGGCGAGTGCTGTTATGAAAATTACCAAGACTGTCGACGAGAACATACAGAGCGTCTTATTGAAGCCCAAGGACCAAAAGATCAAAGGGCAGCAAAACCTTTAATTTTTCGACAAAAACTCTGGGCCTCATTTGAGAACCCCGATGACTCGACAGCATCATTAGTACTCTACTATGTTACGGGATTTTTCATTGCGGTCTCGGTTCTTGCAAACATTATTGAAACCATTCCTTGTCCCTCACGGTCACCTGATGCATTGAAAAAATCATGTGGCGAAGAATATACAGGAGCATTTTTCTGTATAGATACTACATGCGTGCTGATATTTACTGTCGAATACTGTGCCCGCCTCTATTCTGCGCCAAAAAGATGGGTATTTTTTCGCTCGGTAATGAGCCTTATCGACGTTGTTGCAATTCTTCCATTTTATATCAGTCTCCTTCTTCCTTATAATAAGGTAAGACAATTGACACGTATATTAAACCATACTTTTGAATATTAAAATTGTGGGGTCAAAACGTAAATAACAATTCATAATCACCCATATTTTAGGAGTGTAAAACTATAATGCGTTAAAAATTTATAGAAAATTGGATTAATCTTAACTAGTTATCCAGACATCAAATGATGTTTTTCACACAATGCGAAAAGTTGAGTTTCATATTAGTTAGAGAGCGTTTCTTGCCATAAACAATTTGCTGAAATTGGGCGCAAATGGTATATGGCATATCCAGAGAGAAATGCCTAGACATGTTACTATGCAGAAGACGTCTTAATTTACAGAGACAAGACAGATCAGTGGGCTTTAAAAACGTGCAACAGAGGATAAAAATACAGAACAAATTATAATATCTGTTTTGCATTTTGCGCTAGCAATAAACTCATAGAAAGAAGGTAAGGCTGTTTTATCTAAGCAGGAATATGAAAGAACGAAAATTGACAAATCTTTGTTTGGCTCTCAATTTCAATTTTAATATTTCTTAAACACATAATACTCTAAGCTGTTTTTGGGCGTAATTTCAGGTAGTTGCCGATTAACGTTTGGCACCTCTGCCGAATTGAAAATAAAACCAAACTATTTTCTAAGATAAGTAACAACAAAAAGTATATGATTTCAGTATGATCAAGTTCATCACTCAAAGTCCTAATAAAATCTTGTTTATAGAAAACAGTTTAATAGACACGAACTCTATTTAGCCATTAATTTTGCCTCACAAAATTTAACCACTTAAACAAGCGCGCTATAAGCCATTTTATCACGTGTACAGGGCAGTCAACATCCGACGTGCGTAGTCAGATTTTTCCTTTTTCTTAGTTGAAATATTATTTTTAATTTGTGCAAACACATTGCTCCACGATACGTCACCTTATAAAACTAAGTTCCTTTAACATTTAACAACCGGTTTTGAAATAGCCAGTAAAACCTGTTTTAAGAGTAGGTTTTAGGATAACCAGTGTTGTACGACGAAGAACTTGAAGTTAGGTCAATGCACAAAATTGATGGTGGCAATAATTTTCATGCTCAGCGACCGCGTTAAGGGATATAGTCATTCTTTGGTTCCGACAGCACATGTACAACCCGTTTTTGAGTTACACATTAATGGATAGAAATTTTCCAGTCTTTCAACGACATTATGATGTGAAAGACCAAACATCTTCGTTTGGAAAAAAAGCCGAAACACTCTAACCTGTTTTAAAATTCTCAGTAGGCATGCGTTAAATACTTCAGTTTTTTGCCACAAAACAAGGAATGTCATAAATTTTCCCGAGACCTAAGTTCCTATGATAAAAAAGGTATTTAGTAGAAACAAAACTTGCAAAGGCTCCAAAACGTGAGTAAATTTTGCATCGGTTCTCACTTTTGCTAACAAGTGGAGGTTGGCAATTAAGACATTTTACCTTGTGTTCTGACAAATCATTATCTGCGAAAAATGAAAAAAATTGGCCTTAAAACTTGGTTCCTTAATCCTCTGATTGTTTTTATATATTAAGTTTAACATAGGTCACGTAAAAGGTAAAAGAATGGATTGACATCACTGGTTTCCTTTGTATACTTTATTTGCTTTCATGAAGTAGTTTTTGGGATTATTTAAACCTTAGTTAGTGTGTAACTTTGTTATTAAGCCAGCTTTTGCCCACAGTTTACGAAGAAATGCTACTATTATACATGCGCACTTAATTGAGATTTATCTCAAAATTCACGATGCATGAGACATCGTCATACTACTTTGACGTCACTCAACTATTGATTAGGGAAGACAATGAAAATTAAGAAAATAAAGACAAAAGTTCGTAAAACAAATTGCTGACCGCAAACCTCATGAATGTGATGTGAACTTGACATAAATCCTCCACGGTTTTATCATTTTATCCACGCCGATTACAAACTGTGCCGACTGTGGTGTAAATGATAATTATTTTAAACATGTTTTGTAAATGTTTCGATGTTGGAGAGAGACTGCTGCAGAAATCTGACTTCAACAAGAATATTATTTGGTACTGAATTTAATACGGCTTTCTAGCTTAGTCGAGAATAACCGGCTTGGGAAAAGTGGTTGCGTAAAGTGCAACTCTTGATCAAAGCCGAGAGATGCTTACATTAAATTGCTGAAGCATCGGTGGCAGCTTGTGGAACCAAATGTGATCAGTAGAAATGTATCAACTCGACAATAAGACAACATTCTTACCGAAACTAGGATTTATGAAAATAAGCCAATCACGTTCCACTTATTTTGCCTTACATACTGAGGAACCCCCCACCAAAACAAACCAACGCTGGTCAAATTGTAAATGTCTCAATTAAGCACTTTTTGCATAATACATAAGTTAGTTGATTTTTTTGATAAAGTACTAGCATATTACGAATGCGGACTACTAAACAGATCTCTTACTAAAAAACCTTAAATTTAAAGGCCTATTTTTTAAACACACTAAATTAAATGTTTACTACGTTTGAAGAATATCGATTTACAAGATTGTATTTACTTAGACGTTTGTGTTCCTTTCAGTGAATGCCTAAATATATTTGGTTACACATTTTGATATCAGCCTAGATTTTTAATTTATATCAGTGAGCACACGCATTTTAGGGGCTGTTCGAAGAGGTTTCTATATCGTTAATACATGTATCAATTTGACGCGCTAGAGACCATTCTGAATAAGCGACAAGTCAAAGTTATCTATAAATTGATAATAATGTTCACTTAACAATGCAATAAATAATTGAATTAATTATTTTTACTATGAATTAAGACCAAAATGATATGGATGTACTTGTAAAACCTTACTTTAAAGGACCAATGAGAATTGTGTCACAAAATACATAAATGTTATTTAAAACATGGGTAATATTTGCATACGGTTGCTGCTTTTTAACTGTTTTGCAGCAAAAATGCTTCTCTAAATAAGCATGTTGCAATGTAACCGTCTTCATTCTGAGCTTGATGGTAATAGGGAATTACCGATTTCCTTAACTAACCACGGTTAAACTTGGCGAACATTTGCTATTTGGTAGCAGGAAACGCGTTATTAGTACACTCAAATGCGTGGGTACATTTGGCTGCCCTTTCATCTCCACTGAATGATTGATTTTAATAAAAAAATAACCGGCGTTTTAAATTAAGCATTTGTTCATTTGCCCATTGGCGATCTCTGAAAACCAAATAAACAAGCTTAGAATGGATTTCCTATAACGCTTTGGCGATTGTTTTTGTATTTTCCTTTTACATCTTATCATATTTTTTCGGTCATGCAGGAAATGCTTGAACATAAGACGTTCACCCTTTAACTTATAATAAGTTAAGTGTATAAAATGATTTCCTTGTTTAATTTCACTCGTGTCGTCTCACTCGGTGCTCGTATAAGAATATGGGGGATTCTTTTGGAACAGTACAATGGTTTATATAGCAATTATATATCCAAACCAGCCTACAGGCTTCCTGGAATTTGAGTTATTTTAAGACTTTAACACCCAAGTATTTTATAGAGGTGCTACATTTTAAATTACCCCTTTGCAAATTTAAGTTATAAGTTGCATCCGAATTTAAGACAAAGTTAAAAGAACGAAATTAATTTTGATTTCCTATCCCCAACGTCAATGAAATGTTTGCCTACCGATGTGTTTTATAGGGAGAGTATCCCATGTATAAGAATCACGCTATTGTAAGTAAAAAGAACTTACATGGAAACCTGCGTTCTTTTCGTGAACTGCTTTCCAATTCAATAGCAAATTGGCTAAAAGTTCATAATTTTCAATAAGCTTGAACTCGTAAAAGGTGTGAGCGGCGTACGTTGTCATTGCTAAAAAAAGTAGGATATAATGTGACTTCCGTATTCAGAATCAGAAAACGATCTACCATCTTTGCCTCAGACAGGTCATTTTAATAGCTTCAAAGCGCCAAAGCATGTGATTTTAAGAAAATCTCCAATGCCTGACTGTAGTGTCTTGGATTAAAGTGTATGTCTCATATTATATCCGCACGGGTTATTAATATACAGTGCATACAAGCTGCGGATAATTTGATATTCAAAATTTTAAAAATGGAGAGTAGCTTTATTTTAACTGAAAAATATTTCATAATGGACATTTACCAAATCCAGATATGGGGTAACTTCAAAGTCTTTGATTGACATCCTTCACTTCATACGGTATAATAATCCTGTTGAAATTTTAAATCTGCCTTTAACCGCAGGCTGCTTTACAAAATAACCATTGAATTCTGTTACGTAGGTATTTTGCCTGGAGCCCAAAATTCTAACTTTTCAGGCAAATGGCAGAATTTAATCAGCAGAGTCGGATGGCTGTTCTAGAATATAAACTTAAAGATGTAACTATTTAATAGGACAGCTGCAGTTTATAAGGTCATTATATACGCAACTATGTACAACAAAAATCAAAGAGTCTTTCTGTAAAATTGTACTTCACAGAAAACACGCGTTCTTCAAAGGGTTATTAATAGCACCAAAATTAAACCTCTTAGGCTATATACTATGCAATTTCGGACTCGTACGCGCACAAAATAACTGCAGAATGTATTCAGTTGTCATATTTTATGAATTCAAAATTATGTTCATAGCATTAATGAGGACTTTAAATAACATGAAATATAAATTCTCCAGGTTATTTAAAAATACAATTATTTATTTATTATTTTTAAAACAAATTTATGGTCACCAAAAGAGATAACCATCTCCATAATTTTTCGCATAAAGTAATCGTTCATGTGTAAAAAATAAAAGGGATTTCAAACGCATCGTACTCCAATATTTCAACGAGAAATTATGAATTCAATTTTGCTGTTGCATCTAAATTACTTCGCTTCTGATCGTTTTAATGTAAGAACACCTTCCAATATATCGTTTACAACCAAACCTTTCACTCTCAAACGCAGTCTTCAAAGAAATCGACCTTTTTAGATTTTCTGCATTTCAAAATATTGTATTATGGAATAACTAATCACAAGCATGTAGCCTCAATCCACTTTCGGAAATCAAAATAAATGTCAATACTTATGAATCATGCTCATCATTATCGTTTGACTAAGTTTTATTATTAAAATTTCCTAAGTTCTGAACCCAGAATACTAATAATATTTTTCCAAGGTTTACAGAAAATGGCATCCTACGTGGGTTGGGTGATAATTTTATCCTTTAACTAGTCAAACTATGATAAATTTTGTTAATATTAGTATTTCGTCCAATTAAAATGTTTGCTTAAGAAGAACAGGAATTAAAATACAGTTAAAAACATTGCAAAGACCGATCATCTTTCTCAGACACATCATCGTTTTCCAGAAAATCAAAAATAATGAATGGGCAAGACTATAATTTTTCTTAGCTAGTAGCAATCGTAAAATAATATTTTTGAATCATCTCAAGTGTGCCATTTTAAAAAATTCGGGAAATTATTTTGTGTTCTTGAAAAGTCTGCATTTGCCGCCCAGCAGTCTGTTGGAGCAACAACTGCCTCACTGAGAAAATAATGTGGTTGCTGAAACAATAATTTTATTTGCCTGAGCTTTCAGACTCATGCTCAAATCCCTCATCGAAGACCGCATGAGACTAATTTTAAGTAGTTGTTGTCATTCGGCGCTTGTATTGAATTTGCGTCCTCAGGAATAAGCTCTGTAGCTGACGTAACAACGAAGGGTATTGGTTTGAAGTTCTAGAATAAAACATAAGTATGATAAATTAAAATCATCATACGCACAAGCGAATTAATAGCTTAAGCAGTAACTTGTCTAAACCAAAAAGCAGAAACGTTAAAATCGGTTTTCTGCCCAGTGATTAAAAAGCGAATAACCTTGACATCTATCTTGATTAATTTTTGGTTTTTTATCCGACTATCTTGAAAGTGTAGTAAGTGCGATTATTTTCGACCGGGCGATGAGGCATGTTTCGTATAAGTCAAGAATTAAAGTGCTGGGATTAGTAACCGTAAATAAACCTAGTTTGCTTGACAGTTTTGTTTTTACAAAAATTGTGACTGGTTCTATTCTCAACTATACTTGGGTATTCAGTTAATTCACCATATAAAGGAAATATTCTTTTGCCGTTTAATTTAGAGTTTATCTGGACCCTTCACAACTCTTCGGGTGTTTCGAGTATTTCGGGTTTTCAAGTTCTCAAGGCACTCTCAGGGTCTGCGAATCCTTGGATACACGCTGAAATCATGTGCATCTGAATTAGGCTTTCTGCTCTTTAGTCTCACAATGGCTCTCATAATCTTCGCTACTGTGATGTATTACACGGAGAAAGGAGTTGCTCACACGACGTTTGTGAGCATTCCGGCTGCCTTCTGGTACACAATCGTTACAATGACCACTCTCGGGTAAGAGAGGATTGATAATGTATTTTGATTCTATAAGCCAAATTAATTGAAGTTTATTATAAAGTAATGTTTTCGCTTAAGTTTCTGCAAATATGCAGTGGACGATATCAACAGCGAATAAATATAAATTAATGAATATGAATATCATCAGCAACTAGTATATTAATGCATTGCATTTTGAAAGAAATACGTTCAGTGAAAACGATCACGCACTTTACAAAATACGTGAATAGCAGTCGGATACCAAGCGCTCCATGCACTTTTGGAAATGAAAGAATAGGCTTATTAACTTTTTACAGGAAATCTTATTTGAGTGCGCAATTTTACCTCCTCAGTATACACGTTAGTCAAATGACCTATAGTAAACATAGGTCACAGTGCTGTTCTAACGGCGGAACAAACAACTTAGCTGACGTGATTTTACGAAAGGGGAATCTGCGTTACTTTTCGACATTGTTTAGATTGTTTGCTGCAAGGATTAATCCATTTCAGTTAAATTTGAAGGCAAATTCTTAAATTTTAATAATCGACAGTTAATCATTTGATACCTATAGCAGTTGAGTAATTGAAAATGTGAAAATATCTCATGCTAGTAATCAGTCAAGAAGACGAATCCTCGGCCATATCTTCTTCACTTACTTGCAAATTGGTTTAAATTAAAGGCAGTTTCCTCAGAACGGCGGTTTAACTTCAATTTAAAGCTCACAGGGGATATAAAGCTTTAACAGATGTTTTGGTAGATTTGAATATTTTTTGTGCCCCAGTTCTGATAAATGCGGTAGCTTCCTTGGCGTTCGAGCCTTCGCCAGAAAGTGCAAGACACGAGATTAGTCAGCACTCTAACTACCTAGGCCATAATACCCCGACGAAGAACCGTGAGGTCAATGAAATTTGGATCAAATTGCCTCTTTCAACACATTGCAACTTTTGGAATCCACCAATGCCGATACCGAAAACGGAGTGCTCTAGAAGAATTTGTTAAGTAAACAATCAACGATTCACTGGGTCACAACAATAAGTTCAGCTAATTATGGAGACTTACCAAAATATTAATAAATTAAGTAAAACTGGTAAATAATTGGCAGATACTAGTCTGATTGCCTTGTTGGGTAGCCTACTGTATCAGCATTGGTGGATTTCTTGCGCTGCTAAATATTAGTCGGATAACTGGAGACAAATGTGATCAGGTACACTGCATTCGGTTGTGGTCTCGTAAATCAGGTGGGCAGAGCATTGGATGTAATCAAGCCTTGCACTTGCTATTTTTTGTAAGAAGCCAACCTTCATTATTAGATGTTTAAAAATTGGGTCAGTTTAATAAAAATGTTTGTCCGTGTTTGCGAATACACCGCTCAAAATGCACCATGGACGATTTTACTTGTCGGCGTCCGCATTTTAAATGTAAATATAGGTTCCTGAGTAGTTGTGTGGTTATCTGCCTTCATTGCCTTTTTCGGGCTATAATTTAATATTTTTCAGCTTTAAAAATAATCGTTTTTCTTTAAAGATAATTAAAACTGATAAAATGATGAATTGCTTTCTAGTTGTACTCTGTACCTATAAGCAGAACCCGGCAAAGACTGAGGAATTGCTACTCATTGAATAAGCTAAAGGCTAGAACATCCTGAGTGTGACAAAATGTACATATTGTGCTGTTAAAACAACTTAATTTAACATATGCCAAAACATATTCGAAGGTGATATTTGTCTTACAGTGAAACTAATCAAAAATAGATGCATATTTTTCCGCAAGAAAGCCACAATTTCCAATGAATACGCATCGAATAAAGAAATAGTTACGGTCTGGGCTCATGTAACAACCAAAACCTAGGGAAAACTCTGCAGAAATTAGCGGAATTTTTAGCTAAATACTATGTTTTTACAATCTGTTCAAGAAATGCCCACAATATTAGCGTAATTAATAGACGAGCACGAGCCTGTAGTGCAAATTTAAAAATATATTCTTTACGTAATGTGATCTTTCTAAATTTTCTGATCTAGATACGGAGATATGGTTCCCAAAACAATCATGGGCCAAATTGTCGGAGGCATGTGTGCTCTCTCAGGAGTGCTCGTAATTGCTCTGCCAGTCCCATTTATCGTTTCGAACTTCTCTCGAATATATCACCAAGGTCAGAGAGCGGACAAACGGCGAGCTCAAATGGTAAGAACGTAAACACTGCAACTGTAACGAGTCCTGAAATCAGTCGTTATCTCTCGTTAACGAAGTAAATGCAAAACATTCTTAATAGTTCAGTATTTTAAGGGTAAAAAGATGAGAAAGGTCTGGTAACCAGCACTTCTTGTATTCATTCCTGTGACGGGAGGCATGGGATCGAGCATGACCCTTATCTGACTTGTGTATTTACCTCCCTCCATAAGGCCTCCGGCCGCAAAACAGCTGTCTACGTTTGTCCTGTTATGTCTCAAGCGTACTACCGATGTAGTATAGGTGGCATATGGCCCATGCAAAACGTTCGTTATCCCTAATAGCTAGTTGGCGAGCAGACAGAATGAGCTCGAGGAAGATTTTGACTAGTTAACATAATGTCCTCGAATATAATTAAATATATATTCAGTATCAAGTAGAGCTGCCAACATAAACTTCTATTTTTACATTGACCTGATTTAAGTGCAATGAATTTTGATTCTAAATAAATATATTTACAGATTACATGGTAGAAAGTGCTGGCAGTACAGGTACCAGCTGGTCAATCAATGCATATACAACATATACAAAAGAGCTGCGTATTACCCACGGCTTAATAAGTAGAAAACAACTCAGATATTCTTCAGCAGTTTTGCAATTCTGCAGGAAAAAAAGACGGTAAATTCGCAAACCGGAGTTCAAAAAAACTTGGTCTAAGCTTGTAATAATATATTTTTCAGGCTTGGTCATACATTGCTTTGTCTGTGGCGTCCAAATCGGTCCGAAAATTAAACAAAATCTGCCACACTAGAATCCATCTATTAAAGCTACAAGTAACTTTCTAATTTATCTGCTGCAATCTTCCCCCAAAAGGCTCCATAAACTGCTTTAAAAGCCAACACAGGGAAACTATTTTGCAAATTGCAGGACATAAACCAAATAACGTTGGCAATTGATGTGGCCATTTTCTACAAGTGTATGTTAACCCCACACTATTAATGTATTTGCTTCACAGCAAACAAGTGTAGTCAGCAGGGAACTCAGTGCACAGTATTTGGGCTCCTACAGTAAAGCGGCAAATAGTTGTTATTTATCGATGCCCATTAATATGGGCGGAGCGGCTTTAGATTTCGGTGTTAACAGAGTTATCGTCGCTAACCTAATAATCCTCATGAAAACAAAGTTAAACTGCAAAAACTGTAAAGGTGAAAGCTGCCTGTGTGTGCTCATTGGAAATCAATTGAAAAATCACTGTGCGCAATTTTGTTTACGGAAACTTGCACAATTTAATGAATAGTTGATGAGGTCGCCTAGACGTTGAAGTGAATGTTTGTAAAAAGCAGTGTCGAATTTTAAGATAGCAGTTTGAAACATATCCTGCACTGTAAGAGCCATTCGTGGGTGCCTTACCCGCGGTAAAATGCGTAGCCACAATCCTAAATGACACAGGAATTTAGGGAAATATTTATTCAGTGCCCTTAATTGCGTCAAATGAGCAGACGCTGTGTATCACGTTACAAAGGCTTCTTCACCGTGGTCAATATGACAGGATGTATTTTCTTCCTGTTGCTGACTATTAGATCGGTTACGATCAGATTGATACAACCCATCCCCCTGGTTGATTTTGTGACACCCACGTGGTGTGCAGCCGGTTGACAACTGACATTAGGCCATAAAGCCCGTTTTGGGCTTCCTGGTTTGCATCAGAACAGCTCTTTTTCTCATAAATATTCGCTGCGTGGTGTCATTATTTATGAACCCCAAGTTCAACAGACAGAAGGAAATGTTTTGATGCTTAGGCATCAAACAGTTTCTGGCGTAAATCGTGTCCTCTTCAAATATTTATACCACACTATCAGCTGTGAGTATACAACGAACAAATTTGTAAAGTCACAAACACCGTGTGTATCACAGATTACACGGCATGTTCCACCCCTTCTACACAAACGAATACAATTGAAGTGGCTCAAATTCCATTACCTATTAGGTACTTAGAGCAACAAAACACTCATCTAATAATAATTGAGAATCATAATAGTTTCAGGATGTGATAGGCTGGTTTGCCCTTAATAATTTTATAGCAGTAAATCTAAAAAGCGACCGCGAAAATGCTCATTGAGGTAAATATATTCTCCCATTTATCAATCTTCTCAAACAGTTTGAGTCAGAAAGTGGCAGTCAGGTTGTCCTAGCTAAAGAGCTGATGTTAATTTATCTACTTGCACATGGTTAAGCCTTCTGTCATAATATGCCCATTTTGTTTTACGTATGAGCTATCACGCTGAGTTTAAAATCTTTCCAAATTTTGAGGACCGTCGATCGTATCTAAAAATATTTTGACCAAAGACGAAAGAAATCCTTTAATTAATTTGTATATTTTGTAAGATAATCAGCCAAAATTCATGCAGTATTTGCTTGTGTGGATGAGAGCTGATGGCAGGCTTATGAAGAAAGTAAAGCCCAAAATATTCATAACGTGGTAAAAGAAATATTTCATCCACGAACAAAGTCTGGGACAAAGATAAAGTGTTTGCTATGGTCCTTGTGTTGTGTTAAATGGTATTAAATGCAAAATCCTTCTCATTGTGTCTAACCGATATCCTAATGGACGTCCAACCACAGATAAAAAATATTTTTCCCGATATTTTCTTTACACCTTGGGATGGCTGAAGTTGAAAATGATTCATTTCAATTAGACAAACGAATGAATTTTTAACAATCCGGAACAGAATTTGCACTAATGCATGAGTGTTTTGTTCAGTTTGCAAAACAATCTCTCGTTGCTACGCGACTGTACGTAATGCAAACCATATCAGTTTCCGCTAATTATTTATATTAATGACAGTACCTTGTGCAAAAGGCCAACTGTAATAACAAGCCCAGGTTATTATTTGGCTTCTTGTTTGATTTATCAAGGTAGGAAACAACAAGTCACCTCTTGACGTCAAGGTTTGTGCTGGGATATGACTTTTCCCTGTTAATTAGCAAGGGGTTATTCACCGTTTGCATATGTTTTATTATGTGTTTTAAGAGTGTCCGGAAATTGGTATGAATTGTGCATTTCTCTGCACAAACACTATCCTCCACAAAGGGATCCCGCATATTGTGGTTGTTTAAGGTCAAAACGTGTTTACCTCACTGGTTCTGCGCATTTCTGCCCCTGCCCCAAACATTTCTTACCCTTTTCCAGACTTTAGAATTAACATATGCACCTTTTGGTTAAAATGCACTCGACTAGGTCATAGTTTGTGCATAACGATCTGAAAAGCTGATAACAGGCTCAGGCATTGAGGCGCAAAATGAAGAGATTAAATGGGTATTTTGAAATCAGGCTCTTTTAACCAGGCTTTTAGATAGGATTAACTAAAAAAAATAATTCTTTCTTCCCAGCAAATCTGATGCAAATGTTTGATGGCTTAAGTCAGGGAAAGTCTATTTAGAATTAATTAAACATGCCACAGTAAAGAAAGTAACTCACCTGTTCCCAGCATCCACAGGATAAATGAATTGGGACCTCCCCACATAATACAGGACACTGTGCAAAATTTTAAGAATGGTACACTTTCCCGTGCCGTAAAACAAAGAAAAATGACATCCCAAATATTAACCGTGATCCTCATCCTAACTCTAATCCCGATCCCTAACCTTCAACTTAAGATTAACCCTCGTTTACCTCTACATGCGGTTTCCTTTCCAATGTCCTATCGTGGCTGTATTTCAATTTTTAGCGGTATTTACCCCACCAGAAGAAACGTGATTCGTCATACTCTCAAATAAAAATGCGGCACGATATTCATATTTAGACACGATTATACTAAAACCTGCTTTCTTTTCTTCTAAGAAAATATAACGCCACTGAACACACCAAGATCAAAATCATCCAGGTATTCAAACTGTCATATTTAATTTATATCAATGACAGCCGTCTTATTTTCTATCTTTTTCAAAAGAACTAAAATTAAATGAATGCAGAAATGATAAAAATGTTCACTGAATCTGATGATTAGCGTAAAAACCCGTGGTAACAGAAGTTTGATGAATAAGTCCAATAATAATGTCGTCATATAAAATGTGAATAAATAGTTACAGTTCACACTTCGTTAACATTTGTCCCAGCTCATTAGTGTAGTGACTCAAGCAAAGAACTGAAAAGTGCGTTTGAATTGTAGCAGCAGCAAATTCTCATAAACACGTTTACTACAGAAAAAAACTAGCATGCCCACACCAGATCTTGTGGTCCTTTTTATTATTATTTCTTCAAAGTGCAAAGAGTATTCTTGTTACAAAGAAAAAATCCACCGCAAGTAATCATACTTTTTAGAATAATACTATTAATGAAACGCGGATGCATATGTTCATAACAGAACGAATATTTTTACAGTATTTTCTCGTATTGTACACATGTAGTGTTTTGAAAAAAAATACACCACAAATTCAACTCCGATTACTTGAATCAATCGTACTAGTAGAAGATGCTGAATACCCGAGTAACTATCTCTGGTACTCAGTCCATCGTACCACAGTCTCCCAGGTCGGCCTCCCTTTGACTCTTTGATCATTTTCTTTGAAGCAAGGGCTTTGCTGATTAGCTAAAGACCTACACACCGGTAGAAATTGAGATTAATAATTCATATAAGTGGGAAGCTTCGTCGAGTTAATTGTACTACGGAACCTACCTATTCCCCTTTTGCCACGGAGTCTAAGATGGATTCCCTGAAGAAGTGGAGGCGAGGATAAGTGATAAGCACAAAGATCAAACATCTCTACTTTTCAGATCAGAACCCCGGGAATGTCCTGTCCGGATGGCCGGTATGGTTAACTGACGGCCGACCAATAAACCAGAAGTGACCAATTTGCAAGTATTCCTTCTTCACGAGGCAGTCGTTGGAAACAGACTATTTGCAGATAGTCCAGATAAAGGCTAAGCTAGTGCACCGATTCTCAGAGGAATTCATGGTGGACGGATAGCTACACAGGCATAAAGTCTTTAACAGATATGCGAAATGTCCTATTTGCAAGAAAGGCAGCAAGAGTAACGGGTCAGCCTGCCAAGACAATATGCAGGTTCTCTCATTAGCATTCGTCAGTTGACTGAGTGTGAAGCATCTTTCAAGCCTCAAATGACGGTAATATATCGTCCACTGCCAAGTTCCCTATTCCCTGCTGAGAATAGAAATTCACTTAGATATTACCCTCCTTATTTGAAGCCTTTTCTGTCTGAAACGCCGAGATCTCTGTTACCCCTGAAAATTACGTAAACACCCAGGCTGATAGTCTTCGGATTTTGCGCTGAACTATAGTGCAGTAAAATACACGGATGTTGTCATTCACGCAGGTTATTTCACCGGTAAAGATGTGGTTAGGCCTTATTTCTGGTGAATTGAACCAAATTAAATCAAAAGCGTTGAGTTGACTGCACAGTTTGTTCTCTAAGGTGAAATGGTTTCTGAATTTCACCACCCGGCATTCAATAGCTTTTTTTAATCTTTTAACGGTTGCTTACTCTAATTGGGGGTCACCGTTCAGAAATGTTTTATGCAGATCAACATGGACATACCCAAACAGACACCCACGACGGTCGGTTGATCAAGCTGCTAATCAGGTATGCATGGAGTCTTTTTATCTATAATAATTTACGCGACTTCAATTTTCCGGAAAATATTAATCTGTGCAGTTTTCATTTGTGGTACCCGAAATAATGTTTGGTTTTTATCCTAGTATTCAGTCACAGCAAATGTCGCACAAATTAATCAAAGTTAAAACAATGTTTCTCGTACACCTGCGCCTGCGAAAACTGCACGTGTTCTCGTTTCTAACGTATGTCAGAGGTGACCTCTCTTGGCAGAGTGACGATAAAGTCTATGCAAAATACGTAGGATGTTAGAGTCAAAATATTGTAAAATTGTGGGCAAACATAGACCCAAAACTTTTCTTAAGAGTGTATCTGGGAGATCAATTGAAATCTTTAGCAAACTATTGCACTTAATCGAACTTTTCAGGTTTATCTGTAAATAATTGTTTTCCAAAAAAATAATTTTGACCTGTAATTGAGTCCCACAGATGTTGTACACAAGAAGGGCCTCTGAAATCGGTCGCTAATACTGCAAGATACTGCTGTCATTAATTTTGCTCAGTGGAGACTGATTAAATTACTGGAAATATGAGAGAAATATTTTCCTCCCCCTAATGATACAGTGATGATCACTTTTCTATATTACACTTACTTACCACATTATCTCCTGTGGTAACGCATAAAATTTAAATATTGTTTACTTTTTAATCCCAGGCTAACACACTCGGCCCTATCATAGTTCACACCCTGTTTCTCATGCACCTGCACTAACAAAAGCCACATTTTACTTTATGTCTAAAGTACGTATGCCAGATGTGACTATCCTTGACAATGTAATTTTGAATTCTACACGCGGTTCTGAGGCAGCTCCTGTTAAACTGCTGTAAACCTTTTGTAGAAAATAAAATATTCCAATTTTGTTTAAAAATTTTCAAGGGAAATCCTTTGCGTATGGTTATACTAAAATTAACTCTTTAAGTTTTTCTGAAAGTCATTATTTTTCCAGCAGTGAATGTTGACCCCGTCCATGGAATCTCACGAATTGGGAACGTTAGGAAAGCCTTAATACTGTAAAGCATATCTGCGTGATAGCTTTGCTCTAGTACAGATTCATATATCTTAATGGAATTCCCCATTCAGACAATAGGGACCCCGAATAAGCATCGTATAGAAAGTGTCTCATAAAAAATCGAACATGATACAGTTTAAACACTGATTCACGAAGGTCACCTTTGAGCATTTTAGGAATAAAAAAATGTTCAGTTAGACGTGGCCGAAATACATCATATAACCAGCAGGTCATTGAAGTCGGCATAAGTATATAATCGGTAAACACGAAACTGTCATCTGCGTACGTCATACGACTTCTTGAGGCCATTTGTTTGAGTCACAGTATGAAAGGTTGAACCACATGGAGCCAGTGACTGCTGAAAACTGTCCAAAATCCGCAATACCCCACATTTGGATTATGGACAGATTATATAGAGTCAAGTTCGGATGAGTTCAGCATGGATTATGCAACAGCGCACAGACCTATGGAAACAAAAAACAGATAAGTTTCGGCAAAAATTTGATTACCGTGGGATGTTTTCCTTTCCTGTCGCCTTGGATTCTCTATGTAAACCAACATTTTAAACGATAGAAAAAATGCATCCGAATATCAATAGGTAGTGGTAATTGTAGAATGAAAATACTACAAATTCATCTAGCTGGTAAATTCTTAGTATTCGCATTCATTACAAAGTGTTTTATCTATTACGATGATATTTTGCTTGCCCACAGGTGAATCTTTGATTGTCGCAATTTACTACCCGTGTTGGGAAAATTTACAGTACCTGCTATGCATTCCGATATATTTGGTTGATATCTCACAAAAGGGAGTTAAAGAAGATATCTTAAATGTCAAGCGGTAAAAAGTTCTGATCCAACAATAGAGTCTCCAGTTTTCAATCTTCCAGAACAGTTTTTGGATCTGACTTTTTTGAAAGTTAAACAGCTAAAAATTTTGACCGTTGAGCTAATTTTATATGTTTTGTTCCATTGTCCGCCTTTATTACAAAATTTGAATGCTCACGAGATAATATTTGTCGATATTCTGGTGATCTATTTCGCATGATGAATGTGTTTATATTATTAATTTTATTTAATTTTTCCTAACCGGATGAGTCCACTGTTTTCTTACGACTCCCAAATGAACGGCTTCCCAATATGTGCTTTTTAAACGCCACCAGGTAGGTGACAGTGCACAGAAATTTCTTCTGGGGTCATTGACTAGTCCACTCACTCTGCACTTGTGGAATACTAACAAATTAGCAGAAACCCGTAAGCGGTGGATTTGAACGAGAAAGCAGTTCCATATCATCCCCCAAACATCCCGATACTGTACATTAACGAACACACTGAAACACGGACGGAGTAGCCTGCCAAACTGTGTTGATTACCAACCTCAAACAATAGCCATATTATACGTGTTTTTGTGTTGTGAATCCGCCTAATTAATAAAGGGTTGGAACAATATATGGGTGGCATTCTAACCTATTCCCTTACTTTCCAAGACGCTTTCGAAATAAGCTTTGGTTCGATTGAGGAGGAGTATATTAGGCAGTTTTCTGCTCTTTACCGGGTCAAAAGCGTACGTTTCTTGGCTGAGGTAACACTGTGGACACTCTGTCATTGCTCGTTTGCAGACATCTCCATGAAAATGTCCACATATTCTGCTGTCTCATTTTTTAACGTCCAGAATGCAGCTAAAGGAGCTTTTACCACCAATTTATTGCCTTTCTTCTCTTATGGCTTCGCCCACACAAGGGAATATTCATTCCAACATTTTTGCCGTTTTATCCTACGTTTCTGGCTACCCACGCCATATATGTATTAAGTAGTATTAAATGCGAAACCATGCTTTTATAAACTTAGGGAAAAATTAATTGGTTGAAAATTTCCTGGAAATAGACAACAACAGGAAGGATTATGAGAATGTAAGTTAATATTCAAGGTAATAGTGCCGCCAACATTCGGCAGGAATATCCAATGAAACCTGGGATTGTTATCCCAATGTGTTCATCAACAAAATTAGTCTCAAATACCAGTCAAATTAGGTACAGGAGATTAAATCGGCAAAATCAGAAGGCCGATCTAGTGTGATGACCCTCGCCGCGTGCCTGGCGCCGAAACGCAGCACAACAGGCTTCCAACCGTACGGGGTGGATGGCTTGGAGCAATAATCCGAAACTTCAAGCCACTAAACTTCCTTTTCCAGTGATCGCATCTCCTTCTTCTGAAATGTGTGCTTATCGAAGATGGGTTTTGAGCCAATTTCAAGCTGCCTCCATCTCGCTGTGTGAATGAAATATTACGGGGGATGAAACACACAGGGAGATAGTAAGACAGCGCTCTGCAAGTTTGCGGCCTAACAAAGAAATTCAGTCATAATAATGCCCTAAACACTTCGCAAGTCAGCGGTGGTATTGGGCAATCGCAATGGGCAAATAACCAAATATATTTTACCTAACGTAAGCCATTAAACAGCTTGTTGCTATTTCTAACAGTAATTTTCAGTACATAATTCCTTGGGTTCCATCTGAAGTATATAGGCGGCACTGTTCTCTGTTACCAATAAATAGAAGACAAATCCAACAGCATGCAGTAAATGTTTGCATTGATATGAAGTTCTTGGTGTACCTTTAACAACTCATCAGCACTAATTGAAATGAAGTCAAGGTATCTGTCGGTGATTTAAATATGCTTTCTTCTGCGGTTAATTTTAAGGTAGCCGCCAACAAAACTTTGCCTTCTTTTTATGGATCAAGATATGTGACTAATTCGTCCTTACGAGTATTGAATTATCCTTCTTATTCCACCGTTTTCACTGGTTTTAATGATCTACTTGTGGATCTTTATACGTTTCAATGTCGGAAATTACCTTGCATTTGCTTTGACTTCCCCATTAAGTGCAACACCAAAATGAAGCTTTAGGCACCAAAAATGTGAAGTTTAAAGTGGATTCAAAATCAAATAGTTTGTATTGGAAATTTTTCTGGCAAGCACTATGAGTGGTAAATCACCATTCAGTTAATTGACTATTTAAAAGTTAACTATTGCAAAGATTTGGTGGTATACTTCTTGCAAAGCCTTACTGATAATCTCAATTCCGCATCATTTTTTACATGTAAATGTATAATCCTTCGTGCCAGTAAATCGTCTTACTTCTGAGATGCGTAAAAATAACTTGTTTTTCGTTGATTATGTGACAAGATTAATGAAATATAGATCAAAAACGTGGTTTTTTAGATTGAGAGGAGCCGGTAACCCAGCAATGATTCACGTTCTTCCCACAAATACTCATTTTGCTTCAAAATGCCCACCAACCCTGTGACTGAATCGATCATCAAAAATGTTTGCGGATATGCTATGGGAGACTCTTCTCATTGATTTCATCCAAAGAGTAAAATGAGTTCAGAATAAGAAATTAAATAAAAACGTGCATCGCAGCATTTTTCGATACATAACCTCTTGTTGAAAAAATTGGGAAGTTTATGTTCAGTTTCATATAAATCAACATAGTAACCCCAATTTAGGCACCACTATCCTCGTGGTACCCTGTTCACGGCTGCTCGATTTTAAATTTAAAACCAATTATCACAACAATTACTGCTTAAACGTTTGACTAACTTATCAGTTAACTTACATTTATGTATTTTGCATAGATGACTATCCTTGTTTAAAAATAGTTCATTACGAACCTATAAAAAAGGAAGGTTTTAGCCCAACTTACCAAAGCAACTATGTATCTCGTTAGATATGAGAAAATTAACTTCATATTGACAAATCGGAGAGGACACCTGTAGTGCATAGTACAGTTTGTTGCATCCACTGAACCTACGAGGATTTTTGTTCACAAGTTACTAAATCTTCACAAATTATATAGAATGGATAAATTTGAAGGCCATAATAATTGAAGCTCATTTACTCTTTTAATACTGAACAACTGGATTTGAAAATATGTTATTATGCTCCCACCTGCACTCAGCATTATATGCTAAAAATGAATGCGCAAATGGCACAAAAACACAGATTTCTTAACTACCTCAACAGTTATTGTGAACTCTGAGCTACACAATATGATCAAGTAATGTTTTATTACATACTAGTTTTGATAGATAGGATTTAATTGTTTCTGAAAGTTTTTTCTTTTTTTCATGACATTTCTTTATGCCCAAGTAATATGACCTCAACGTTCGCATAATCGATTCGGCTTCTAAAGCCATGGCCGTACTCATTTATGTTACGGTCGGACAATTACTTTTTTCATGTGTCAATTTACTGATTTTCATTGTCAATGATTAAATATTGCTCTTGTACGAGAAAGAAAACTTCATCGGAAAGTTTTTATGACGTAAAAAACGCTCATTCTTTGCACTATGAAATGCCTGCTCATTTTTAAACTTTTTTAGAATGCAAGACAGGCCAGAATCCACAGAGCTCACCTAAAGGCTAGTGCAAACTTCAGTGACCAAGATGGGCGGAATACCGACCTCGAGGTAATGGATCAATGTGAGCATGAGCAACCGGCTGGTAGCGACGTTCGGAGGGGCACCATTAGATCGATTCTAACCTTCTCTTCTGGCCTAAGCCTTTTGCGCCAAACACGATTCAGCCGCTCCTCTTTTGCCCTACCAGGAGTTCTAAAGAAACGTTCCAGCCGAAGAATGCATTCCAGTCCTTTTACTGCCTCTAATTTACGGCATTATCCGGTGCCGCCATGGTTGGTGGTCGATTCGGCAGAGGAGCGACGAAAGCAAGCAGATGAAATGGCAACTTTTTCCAGCGTGACAGAAGAGCCCGAAGACTCCACTTCGAGAGAGAAAGGCTTGCCGTCGACTACCGGACAAACTTCAAATGTGCTGGAGACCGATTGCAGCAGCACCGTGCCTTGCGATATTACCATCTGCGTGGACAATTATAAGTCACCCAGCGTCAGCAGCCTATTGGTGTCAAACGAAGCCTCGGATGACAGCGAGGTACCTAAAACGCCAGCGCGCAGTGAAAACCAGTCAAATCAAGATATGGTAATGCGTGATTTATGTTGGTCAACAACGTTTATGCTGTTAAGACGACATAAATAATGAGGAATACACAAACAATTGACTAAAATCTGTTATTTAACTACCGCAGAATATTTTATTTAAAAACTTCTGTAGTACTGATGGCTATGGATTATAAATGTAGGACACCGCTTACTGGTTTTCGGTTGGAGTTTTTTAACGGCTTTAAATCAGTACAATTAACAAAATGATGCAGGATATTTATGCGTTCAAATTGTTTTATGTAAGTGAGCGACCTATGCTTGAAATATAAAAAATATTTTTAACGTGAACTGACTACAAAGATTAGGATTTAATGAGTACTGGCCTAGAAGTTAGTCCCAGAGGACAGCATGTCCGAGTTTTTCTGGGTGACCTTATAGCCAATTGTGTAGAAAATATTTCGATGATACTTGCTGGACCTTTAAGGTGCAGTCTTTCAAATTACTTTTATAAACTGAACCATGTCAAATGCAATTAAATCAGAAAACATATCTATGCTTATGGGAAAAGAAAACTGCGATTTAAGTGACGTTCGGATATCAACGCAAACCTTTTTTTGCAAAATTTGTCATTTTATACATTTACTGATCTATCAAAGCATGCGTTTCTTCAGCAAGTTAAATATTTAATTTCTTTAAATACAACTTATTTTTTCAACACTTTAAGAAACTGCAATACACATGGATCTCTCTGTTCGCTTTGTAAAAACAACTAATAAATATACCAAAATAAGTTTGCAGAGATTATCAAATGACATCAAATAAGTTTTGCTATATAAACATTATTGAGACAGAATGACAGATATTTTCCAGTATACAGCATGAATAAGTCATTTTCTCTTATAAAATGTTTTCACAAATTACTTTTTGTGCATTGGCATTTCAAGGTCTAATTTAATTAAAAGCAGCATATAAAAATATGGCAAAAAATAACAAATAACAAAGTAAATTCATCTTTTACCTGGCCTGCAGAAGACCTGACACTGTTTTCTGACTGTTGTTCATGCCAACAAGTTGTAATTTTGCTCCTAAAACCTTTAGAAAACCGCATGATAAACGTTTGGTGTTCACCGGTACATAGAAAATATGGCAATTAATTTGTAATATGTACATTATAGCCTGATTTATACTTCTACCCAAGTTTGAAACAGCATCAATATCGCTTCTCACAGCAAGAGGGAAATCAGCATTATTCGTTTTGACCGAATATTTACCTAAATTAATTTCTGATATTTCACACTGGTTTCAAACGCAGACGGCATTTTACGATACACTGAATGCGAAAAAAGCTTATCAACAGTTATTCAGCATTATAAATACATTTGTTTAAAGTATATAATTATTTGCGGAAATGTCTGAAAGAGCCAAGAAACCTTTGGGTCTCTTTAAAGCTAATTAGCTGTTTCTAGTTTAGTCTTAAACTGATGTTGGTATTATTCATAGATATTATATAGCTCATTGCTTTGAATGCAGTAACTCATAATTATGTTTCATTATTTGCAGTCATGCAAACTCATCCAAGAATGACACTTTGGCCGTCGCGAGCAACGACGTTCGCCTTGTGCCCACAGCGTATCGGGGGCGGGGATGGTGACTCGAGCGTGAATCAAATTTATAGTGTTATTAGACTGGCACTGCATCTACCGAACTCTCACTCTCCACTCCCATCCTGGATCGGTGTGGAGAGGATCGGTAGCAAGATCTGGCACGGTACCTGGCAAGGCCACTGCACACGCTTGGTTCAAGCACAGTGGACCGGCTTTTGACAGAAAGAAAAATAAAGACGGCTGGCATCCCAACTGAGTGGATGAGACATACAAGAAGGGCACATTAATAAGGAGGCATTGAAGCCCCAGGACCCAGTTATCCTGCCAGTTGGCAGCCTTCCAAGCCATGACTTTTAGCGCACCAGGATATTTGAAATGCGCGTCACGTCGTTTGTAGTGAGGAATATACGCTGCGTGCCGGAGTCAACCTCACTTTCTCATACCCCTCCAGGCTGCCAGTAATATTTTCGATCCCCGGTCAGCCATCTGGTGTTGGCGTTGGGTGAAATTGTCTGACAGAGCTGTGATGCCCCTCGCCGCGTGCCTGTCTCCGAAACGCAGCACAACAGGCTTCCAACCATACGGGGTGCATGGCTCGGATTTTACACGCTGTTGAGTATTGTAGAGACGACACGAAATACAACTTCCTACAAATGACTTGCAAGCCTGTAGTAAGCCCCTCCAAAAAAAACATATAGAGGACGAACTATGCTATCTGATTTGAAACAGCAGTTGGCAGTCTTGAAGCTAACGAGGTTTATCACGTTGGATTTATTATAGTGAAGAAGGGGTTGAAGTGCGCAGGGGATGGATTGCAGGACTCGAACTCACCAGATCTTCCCTCGGCCAGGCTACTGCCCACTGTCCGAGTCTGTCACACGTCTGATGTAGAGAGTTTGACCAAGTGGTTCACAGAGCAATCCGACACGCCTACGCAGGTCACATACGAGCTAGCCACTTACATAACACATAATAAAGAAGTGCACTGTGTAGATATCATATGTATTAGAATAGCATTGAGTCCACAAAGGAGAAGGTGGCGAAAACATGTTTCTCAGCTACGCAAGAGTTGCCTATTCCGTGCCTGTGGAGGGTTCGTGTTAATGGGGAGATGCGTGGTCGTCAGTGTTCGATGAGGGAAATGTTTTTATAGAAGCGTATACGCCAGAGTAGGCCATGCGATGACTGAATATTTGTGGGCAGGGCAGGCCGTTCAGGTGGCTGTGACGGCATTGGACCGAGGCTCCGAGCATTGGTTCGCCATTGTGAGTCTGATGGATTCGCACGTGCCCGACCACGCGGGATATAAAGGTGCTATCGCGATGGGACGGGCTCGAATCTAGTCAACGTTCCTGGTCGTGGGAGCTGTGGTAGTAAGGATGGTGGTTGGCCGTGCATCAATAACAAATGTCACACATACAGGGTGTGCTAGGTACGGAATTCCATAAAGCCAGCCACTTGCACTCCCTACTGCCTGCAATCTTGACAGTGTCATGACACCGATAATGTGTGGGAGGGGAGGATAATGTGCAGTATATAATGCACAAGTGTACTATCCTTATAGACTTAATCAGGCTTAAGTCACCGTCCCTACACCTGCCACTTCGTGGGGTTCACATGGGGTGTCAGTCTTTGTCGCGGGTATTGTGACAGATCTTATGGGGTGTTGTGCTGTAGCGGTCGTGGGGCACCGTGCGTGTGCTCGTCAGTGAAGCAAGTCCTATTCACCGTAGTATGAATCGTGGGGTTTGCAGCAGCATTGACGCCGAAGGCAGTAGTGAGAGATGTCATGTTGCTAGTGTATTGAGTCCGAAGATGTGCGACTAAGACAATACGCGAGTTGAACGTCCGTTGAGAATGGGGATACGATAGGAGGGGTTCGTGCCACTTCCGTTATTTCTTGCAGTGGCGATTCGGATGGCTTCGGTGATGACTGTTGCATTCTTCAGTGATTTTCTCAGGCAATTTGCTCCATGTCGACGTGTTCCTAGGTCAACGGATTTATTTCCAGACGTTTAAAGGGAATTTACAGGGTGTCTTTGTAAGCTTATTCCTAACCTCTATGTCGACGAGCAAAGGTTGCGCCTTCACCATAGAATAGCTGTTTGGGTATATGATTTTCGTCCGTCCTCAAAAGTGGACGTTGCAATTGGCTCAACGTGAAACGGATGCTGAGCATTCTGATGGGACCAAGGACTCCCATGTCAAGACTCTGTCTTGCCACCTGAGCTTTATTATTTTCTGGAGGCAGTTGACGTAGAAACAATTCAGTTGCTCGGATTGATTTGCGTAGGCAGTCTATCTCTTCGTCCCATGGACAGGCGTTAGGAGGACTACGACCCTACACACCTGCAATATCGCGTTGAGTTGAAGGCCACAAAAGTTTAAACTGAGTATTTTTGCCAGCCGAATGTTTGGAATAGCTTGGTGGTTGGATGGTTGACTTCATCCTCTATATTGACATTCCTTAAAAGTGTGTTTCCGAGGAACGGGAATTGACACCTTAATACAAGTTTGCTTCCATTAACGTGGATATAAGGTGCATTTTAATCCGCTTCGGGCGGTGGCTGGCAGCCACTGTTTTCTTGCCAATGTTAGTCACCTCGGAAGATAGAGCACCGGTTAAGAGACTCAGCAATACGTAACCGGAACGAAGTACAACA
>WEDG01002422.1:32500-62189 GCA_017591395.1 Schistocephalus solidus | reverse complement strand
CAATAATAGATCGCAAAGACGATAAAGGATGTTAAAATATGGGACGAAGGTTATAGCGGGAGCAACTTTATGAATAAATTATCGAAATGAGTGAGCCCTCTTAAGACTGGAAGATCTCGTTGAGTTGCTGTTGAGAAGTGCACAAGAGGACGATATCTGTTGTTTCCGCTGTTTTCCTGCATAAGTCTTATGAGAATAAAGAGTATGTCGAAATAGAATCCAAATGTGATTCGAATTTGAGAAGCCGCAACGCATACTACTGACCCACACGGCAACAAAATCAAAAATATGAACTCCGGTAATCCTATTGGCAAGTAGATGCGGTGGTCAAAACTAGGGGAGTTAGGTCGGCAGTCAGATATTTTAACTAGATGACTGGCGCGTTGGCTGGGAGGGTAAAAGACAGCAACGATATTGGTTGAAAAGTTTACGCACCTTAGCTAGCAGATAGAAGCTGGTAATAACAATACACCATATTTGAAATATGAAAGAATGGATGCGATTGAAAATTGCATGGTAAATAAATGAAACGGAAGGCGCTATGAGCCAAAGTGGTCACCAAGTTGGATGATACATCTGTCTATCCTTATGCGTAAGGCGAATACCACCCCCTAGCTTATATGCGCTAGTAAAAGTAAGAAGAAAATAACTAGTTTTTAAACCGTTACTTATTGTCAAATTCAACAAAATTTGTGTGTCGATTTTAACGGGAGTATTTTTATCTTACTAAAACAAATGCTTTGTCTTGTCACTGTAGGCATCGAAGAATTTGTGAGAAATAGCGGGAACACCAGGAAGCACCAAGTGTTTTTCTCTTTAACCGAGTGGAAGTTCGTCAATCGACAAAAATTTTCTGCGAACGGCTCGCTTGTTTCCTGAAATGCTTGCAAATATGGCTGATCACCACCCAAATTGCCTCTGTACCTCACTTTGTTCAATATACTCACTTGGATAGTGTTTCATAATGCGGTCAAATTTAAAGCTGGGGACCTGCCTTCTGAAAATTCAAGCAGGCTTATAGTAAGCCTTTAGTGGCATGTTTGTTAACTTGAACATTAACTTCTGTTTGTTTTACTATTTACAAGGAATTACTATCTTAGTCTTTCGGTTGTCCTTACTGTTAGTCCTAGGCGCTAGGTACCTGTACGTCAGGTAGCCAATCCTGTGCTTCGCACGCTTCTGCTCAATTTGCTCATAGCTTTCGACTATGCCAAACATCAAGGTGTTTTCCGGAAGTTCGAATTACGATCTGGCCAAGAGAATAACAGACCACATTGGCATTAAGTTGGGGCTGGCCAATTCGAAAAAATTTAGTAACCAGGAGACGTGGTAAGTGAAACTTGGGCGATTAAGACCCTTTAAGTGTCGAAGTTATAGAGTCTGTTCGTGGAGAGGATGTATACATAATTCAGACAGGAAGCGGAGAAGTGAATGACCACCTTATGGAACTCCTGATTATGATCAATGCATGCAAAATAGCATCTTCTTGTCGGGTTACCGCATGTAATCCCATGTTTCCCGTACGCAAGACAAGACAAAAAGGTAATCTTCTCTTTTGCCCATTATAATTTTAATGATAGTTGGCAATACATGTGTTAGGACTGTTCTTGTAATTTTTTTCCTATCGGTTGTATAATCAGTCTTAAAACCCCTACTGTCGCCTAAGTGATTTTACACTTACATTTGTATTGGTTCAGACTTCCGTTCTTACGTTCCTAACTAACTGGATAAGGTGTGCTAATAATATTCTGACCCTTGAAAGACTTGGTCGGTCGTGTCACCGCTCACATATTCAATGAAAAAATAGTCAATTGCGCTTGGTAGATAGAATGTATAAAACTAAAAGTCGGTAAGAAGAAGGAACACAATTAACCCAAAAGGTGGGAAGTATTGTAAAGCCGAAAAAGGCTTACGAAGTGAATTTAACAGGGGCAATGGTGACGAAGATGACAAAAGAAAACGAATGCCGCTTTTACAGTGATCTACTGACCTTTCATGCTAGATTATCGTTAATATAGCATTTTGTTATCTCATTTCAAATTCATTTCTTATCCGGCCACATAAATGTTTAGCAATGCTACAGTGGCACGCACCTTAGCTATTGTCAAAGGATCTATGCATTTTTAGTATGGGTGCGGTGGAATTAAATACCTGATACAAAGGGATGCGATCACCACACATCGCCGGTAACTGTGATGCCGCTGTGCCATTGACACCCATGGCATATGCAACGCTTTCGTTAGAATTAACTTAAATCTCGACATAACCCTGTGGACTGGTTTCTAGAGCTCAAGAGTTAAACTTAATTTAACGTACGAAGACATAGAGCCTCATTAAGCAACTGAACAAGTGCAAAATACGCTTATAAGGTCATATTTTATTAATCTTATTTCAACCTATTCCCACAAGCGTTTTCCGAATTTTTTATCCCTGTGAATGCCTCCCCCCACAACTGGCTGCGTCACGGATTGTATGAACAGATAGGGAGTTTGATTGGCTTACGGCATGCATTTATCGTCCATGTGAGTCCGTGTGAGCCCATGCTTACTGCCGTACTTTGGAGAAGTGTGGTGGCACGCCTAGACTTCTTTGTTCATGCCACACAAGTCATTGCGCCAAATCTCGTCCCCAGCCCTTTGGCAGGCTCGGATAGTTTACTAGTGCATTAAAGGGGTGAGTTAGGCAGACTTTAAGAAATCAATCATAATGGCACCAGCGCATGTCTCTGTAATAAGTCTGTCGCGATTGCGTTCATCGCGATGCGCTCAACCTCTTGGCCTATAAGGTTGACAGAGGACGGGATACTTCAGTCCTTATTCATTCTGACTCCCTAACGTGACCTCTATGGAACTTTCACGCACGTAAGGTTACATCCGCCCTCATTAAGATCTGATCGGTCGTATACAGCAAGCGTAGACAATCTTTTTAGCGTTGCCCGCTACTGTTCCCGAGCCCTCCTCGTCGTCTTGGCATTGTATTGCCCACAAAATACAGTACCTCTACTTGTTACGGCTGCGATCCAGCCTGCTCTAGTTGATTTCAATTATGTCACGGATTGTGCTTCTCTACGCGTGATGATCCGCGGCAGCAGACATGGACAGCTCGATCCATACTCTTCGCCAACGACGAAGGCCGAATACCAAAGTATCAAGAACAACTTCTACGGTCTGACGAACCTTGTCGAGCCAGGTTTTGATCGGACCCCTCTTTGACGCCTTCAATTGGGTAGTAGTGCCGAATCGGGGCCAGTAAAATTGAGCTCGTGAGATGGGTGACGAAGAGCGTGTCCAAACCACTTCAGTTTTTGTTCTTGCGATGTTTTCGCAAGTGCGGACTGCCTTGTTTGAGACGAATTCGGTGTACTTCACTTGAGAGATTGTCCTTAAGAAGTGGTGGCCAAATACCTCCGGTGTTCGCTCTTCTTCCGCGCGCATAGCCCAGCATTAACAGCCACATAAAAGGACAGACCAGGTGGAACTTTGTAAGGCGACGAACTTTATAAGGCGAACTTTATAAGGAACTTTATAAGGCGACGGACAGCACCGATTCGGAAGACAATGTTATCCTTCCCCTGTCCATTCGGCAGCAATCTCACCCCGAGGTATTTGGATCTGTATACCTCTTCAAGTGGACAATCATCGATCTCAAGAGGTGCCTTCTTCTGGTAGGGATGCAGCTTGAAAACACTTTGGTCTTCCAGGTGTTTATGGACAAAGCGGTTGCTTTCGCGACCTCATGCACCCGTGACACCATATACTGCAGATCACCAAAGCTTGAAGCTAGTAAGGCGATATCCTTGGCGTAGTCGAGATCAGTCAGCCGGCGTCTGGGTGCAAGCTCAACACCGTCCTCTTCATGTAGGGCCTTCCCAAGAATCCAATAGATAGCCTAGTTGAAGAATATGCGCGGCAACATACAACCTTGTCGAACGCCAGACCGAATACCAAATGGTTTTGAAAGATTGTTGTGGACCAAAACTCATTCAGTGGTTGAGCTGCAATAGGCCTTGATCATGGTCATAATTTTGGTGGTACACAATCTAGTGCCATTATCCGTCAAAAGGATTCACGGTGTACGGAGTCGAACGCAGCGGCAGACGGCCGTCGTTTGTTGTTAACTCTTGTGGAATTCAAGGATGCGCCTCAATGTGAATATTTAGTTAGCATATCCACGTCCAGCACGGAATCCGGCTTAGTTCGGCCTCGTCTTTGCCTCGCGCACAGCCTGGAATCGCCTGAGAAGGACAATAACGAAGATCTTTGTTATTATCCACTTTATTTTCTATTTGTCGAAACCAAAGGCAGTCACCTCCAAAGTTCTTTTGTAAGATTTCAGTGGATATCGAGAGTAAAATCAACAGGTTGAAGCCTGAAGAGTAAGCATTCATTGACGATATAGCTTGCGAGCCACTAGGCGAACCGGAGCACAGTTTTAGTAAATTACCTACGCATGAGAAAACTCTAAGCCATAGTTGTATTTTATGGCACATTTTGTCCATCATCCAGTAGTGCTTCACCCACCGTAATTACCTCGTGCAACAACGGGACCTGAACTCACTTGACCATAGTCCCGTGAATCTTCATGAATCACCTGGCAACTGCTTAGGTCCTCATAATGCGGATTAATTTTCCTTAGTCTCAGTGACTCCACTGTTGTTAGCAGGGTCGTGATTTTATTCCTGTCGCCTCTGGCGGCCATAAACCTATTTGTAATGACAGACAGTATTTCGGACCGCTCGAAGGATTCTTGACATAATAAGAGGCATCTGCTAAGTGAATTTCAGGGTAATTACCGGATTATTTTTTAACCTTCATCAAATACATGCAAATTAATTGCTGTGTTCTAATTGGGTGCGATCACTTCGACCCAGGTGCTAGAGTTGTTTTTAAAAGCTAACAGCAGTAACTGACAGACCGGTTTTGAAAAATAATTCGGTTGCATACCTTTTTAGCGGATGGGCCCCCTGGATGTGATGAGAGTAATTTGAGAGTTGTCGACCACAACTCCAGGAGCGATATTTGTGTGAAGTACTCAATAACTGAAGCGATAGCTTTATTCGCCTGGTGTTTTCGATCCCTACTCTAACTCATTAGCAACAACCACTTTCGTTCGTGTGTCCCTGTAAATGGTATGATCAGAAAGGAATCTAGTGTATTGCCCAAGCTCAGTCTGATAATCAATCATAGCCTCATAAGCTTGTTTTTTTTTGAGAACGTCATCGTCTGTATTTACTCTTTGACCAAACAACAGATCGGTTGGAGCGACTGTGCGCCCCGTAAAGCCTTTGGCAAACACCATCAAAATTAGGTTCCAAGTGTTTGGATAATCTGCGCGTCAAGTTATGTCGACTTTTTCAAACTTCAACTCTCTTAATGGTGCTTTGTTTTTAGACCTTGAACATAGATGCATGTTCCAGTCCATTTAAATATATTCGCCTTCGAAGGGAAGTGAATTCATGCCTGAATAACTTTATTAACTGTCCTTAACTCTAAAATATCAGGCGAAAGGCACGTTTTCACGATTTAAGGTTTCAGGTTCTATAAAGAGTAGACAAGTAATCGCAGACTCTTGCAAAGTGCGATGTCACTGCGAAAGCGCTACACAGGATGCCGAACTAAAGGCACGAACTTTTCAACCTATGAAGTTGTCTTGCTTACTTTATTCTTTGCAAAGACCTCCGCACACTGTAACTTATTGACCATCAATTCGCACGTGCAATTTTCTGCTGACATAACTCTTAAGGTGTCAGTTACTGTTTGACTTTCATTTTCCCCACTATACTAATTTGCGTCTGAACTTTTATTTTTACACTCTTCTTTAGGACAAATCTCGTGCGCCCATTTCGGCAAAACTAGTTGCCAATATGCTATCGGTAGCCGGCGCGGATCACATCATTACTATGGATTTGCATGCCAGCCAAATTCAGGGTTTCTTTGACATCCCGGTCGACAATTTGTACGCAGAACCTGCAGTCATACGTTGGATTCAAAAGAATATTCCTGACTGGCAGGAGTGTTGCATTGTGAGCCCAGATGCTGGTGGTGCAAAAAGGTACCACATCTAGCCTTTTATTCCTTCTGTTTTGCACAAGTGTTGCCCATTTTGTTATGCCTGTTGCATTCTGTGGGTACATAAGGTAGTAAGTAGTATGTTCGAAACGGCCTGTTCTTGCTTCCAACTCCTTCGTGGTCTACTGCAATCTGATTGGTCCTTTTAGCTTTTGCGAAAGCTTTTGTGTTTTGGTGTGGAAATCACTCAAATATTCTTTTGCTCTTTGCGCTTGTTGCTAAAACTGTTATAATTTTGGAAAGAAAGACTACGGCGGTTCGATGACTAAAAATACTCGATTTAATCTCGCTAGGGGTATGTGATTATGTAGCAGGTCTGCATTGAGGCGGAAACTGCACAAAATTACTTACTTCGGTTGCAGATAAACATTTTGGGGAGTTTCCCAGGTAGGGACAAGCAACTACAAGCAGTTTTCATGCGAAAAATTGTACGCACAGCACCGGGTTGTGTATCGAGAGTGCAGTCGCCTTCCTTATGGATGGTAAGGACTTTTTGTAGTTCTGCAGCACTATAAACAACTTCATTGGTTCCCATATTCTGACCGTTTTCTGCCAGATGGGTGAGAATCGAACTGTTGGCTGTCATCAGTTAGCCTCTGTGTGTTACTTCTTGTAGATAATCTCGTGTATATCCACTCATTTGACCAATATCGTTTGCGCCACACGGGTAAGCGAAGGAGTAAATAAACATTAAGGTTATTTGATCTGGTGTAATTTCTCTACCTCTCAGTGTAGAACCGTGTTTGTCGACAACTTCGCAGTCGACGGCCTTTGCCATTCCGCCGGATGCTTTCTCTTGAAAAGATAGATCGACTAAGAGATTCCTCAATTTTACATTAATGACAGACTTTGATCCGTATTTCCGGGATATTATTGATAGCAGATCTTTCTTAATGATCTTTTGCCATCAACATCTGCGGAATTCTGATGGGCAAGTTTGTCCGGACAACCGCCATCAGCGCAAGATCTTGACAAGGACAGCTACATTGTGGGCTCTTTATATCTTTTTTTTTTACTAAGAAGCCCTTAGGAGGCCTCGGTGCCCATACATGCTTGATTCAGACAGTTCCGCTGTCATTGCTACATGATAAAGTTAGTGAGAATGGTCAGAATTTCAGCCCTTAAGATTATTTGTTCTTTTTACAAACCTTCAATTGCATTTAATCCATCTCCGGCAGTTTGAAGGACCTTTGCGTGTCTGCGTCACGACTGCTAGTGGCTTGTGCTTCTCTATCCGATCTGAAAATATGCCCATTCTACAGGTATTCAGACAAGCCCTTACAGGCAGGCAGCTGACCAAATTAAATGCGGCCTCATCGAGTAACCGGGATGTACTGAGAGGGACTCGTGACTTTTCCATCACCATTGGTTATTTGTCCCCTTTTCTTTACTTTTCCCTCTTTCAGAGTCACTTCACTGGCGGACCAACTGAATGTTGACTTTGCTCTTATACACAAAGAACGCAAGCGAGCCAATGAGGTAGATCGGATGGTACTTGTCGGCGACGTGAAAGGGAGAGCGGCCATTCTAGTAGATGACATGGCCGATACTTGCGGTACAATTTGTACAGCTGCACAACGGTAAAGAGTCAAGGATTGATTTTATTAGGGGAAAGGTGGGGTGCCTTTGTGGTCTAAGGTCTCTGCTATTTTGAACTATTTACAATCACTGACCAATCTCACGAAATGTTATCCGCAATTCGGAGGTAATTTTTCTATCAAGAACTATTGCTTAAGTTGGCTTGTGCAGAATAAGCCCGAAGTATTTCAGTAACGCCAGGATGCTGGCTTTTGAATGCACTTTTCTTCCGCCTCACACAAAAAGTACTAGCTAACAATGACGGGATAAGTAGCATGAATTTTTCGGTTTGATTTTTAGTGCCCTTGCAAATTCAAACGTATTCTATTGAAAACATGCTCGAAAATATTTTTTACTTCCTTGATAGCAAGCCACGTCTTTTAACGGTCGTTTTTTTCCGAAGAAAGAATGTTTTTTGTTTTAAAAAGTTCGTGATTATGAGATTGATGAGACCGTGAAATGCTAATTCAAGTAGGATCGTATCTGTCCGTTTATTAATGTCCCTCATGCACTCTACATCATAGTCCACAGCTAGGGCAACATTTTATGAGTCCCTTATATTATATGTAATAGAGGAATGTAAGCTTGGTCCTCAATTAAAAGTATACAGCTTGTAAACTGTAAAACCTAAATGCGAATAGAATGGCAGCTCGCGCTCGAAATTACTCGGGAATTAAATTTTTGCCCAAACCTGATTATACCATTTTTCTGAGTTTACACTTTTAGAAAAATGCCATTTACTATCAGTATAGTACAAAAAAAGGATATTCTGAGCATGTTTTTTTTATAAAGTTTATTTGCATTTATAAGAAGATCCTAAATCAGTCAAAAAATTCATATTACTCACGTGGCCACCGTAGAATGCGATTTTTACACATGACCAAAAACAAGTGCATTCAAAAGCCAGCATCTTGGCGTGTGTGAAATATCTTGGGATGATGCCGCATGATGATCAATAGTACAACCCTACTTAAGTAATCATGCCCAATCAAAAACACTTCAGAATTTCGGTCAACATTTCACTCGATTACTCACTTATTTTATGTATTAGTTACAAATGCTGTGTTTCGTAAATCGAAAAGCAACGTAAAAGTTCATCGTTGTGTGAGAACTGTTCAAATCCATCAGTCATGTCGAAACTTATACTGTCTAGAACCTCATGAAGTTGTCTTGAGGTTTATTAGGATCGTTCTGGGAGTTGAGGAATTACTCCCCTACCCTCTTTATTCTGTGCCCTTTCCCTACCTCAGAGACACGAACAATATATTTCATTTCTTTTTTACTTGTGCTATTTACAGAAATTTGTAAATGTACCGTTATGATGGTATAAACAGTCGCCATCTCTGTCTAGCCTCACCGAAGCTGGCGCAACCCGGGTTTACGCGATCTGCACTCATGGCATTTTTTCCGGACCTGCTATCGAACGCATTAACAAGTCCTGTTTTGAAGCTGTCGTCGTCACCAATACGATTGACCAAAAGGAGAACATGAAGAAGGCTCCAAAATTGCAGGTAAGGTCTGGATTCGCAAGTTTCTCGCTCCTCAAGAGGGAAAGTCGAAGACTAAACAATTGTTAGAACTATCGATAAAAATTGAAGTCCCAGTGACAGTAGAGTTTTGTTTTTACGTAAACGTTTTAATTTGTTGTTTATTGAAAGATATCATCCGAACCATAATTGCCAAATACCCACAACAAAAGTCGGGAAAATCAGCCAGCCACCTGGAAAAAAGTGACTGTTTGCGTGGTTAGTCCCATGCTGTTTTTTTTTGGGTTCCAGTATGGCGTACTGTTGATAAGCAGACGTGCCAAAAAAATATGGCAAAAAACGCGATGAACTCGTTGTAATTTCATCAGAATACCGGTGAATACCAAAAAAATAATTAGCTAGGTAGGGAAGATAGAAACCGGAAGCATATGTTTATTTGTCTGGGCTCTCGGAGTCCTGCTGTAGAGTTCAACGCCAGACGGCGGCAACATCGAGGGAGGTGACCTTTGGAGAATATTTTAAGCGACTTATGTTCAGCGCTTACAGATCTGGAGTCAGCTACGGTCGGATCCAAGCGCGGGTAGGAAGTCCACTTTGTAGTTCACGAGGCTCTCATCGAGGTTATAATAAACGCTAATTTTACGTAAATGAAACTTGGAATGCGACGGCCAGTCCGCTCTCGGATCCCTACACAGTAGCCTTCAAACTTCTGCTAACTTCTAGGCAATTTATATGTCGGTTAAAATCAATCAGGAGGCCTGTTAGTGTGGAGTATAGAACTTGGTATTCTTCCTACCAGATGCCGTCCGGGGGTTGTTAGATTTAACTCGTCTTGATTCCAATTCGCCAGATCTATTCCTTTACTGTCTTTTTCCTTTGTATAGGCCTCTTGTCAGTATCTGTACTTTGCCTCGTTTGTGCAGTTTACCAGCCATGACGGGTATTAGTATTTGTTCTTTTGAATTACATGGAAGGCTAATCACCCCGTATGATGCGACTGCTATACGTGAAATTTTGCGTCACCAAAGTCATTTCCCGCATGCTAGTTACAACTTCTATAAGCAAACCACTTTTATGAAGTTTACTGAGAAACGCATCTAAGCACGTGTTTTACCGGTGTCTGGTGGAGGGAGTGTGCATTGCTAACAAGCGTCCTCTACACAACTGCGTTAAAATAAATGCCACGCACGTGTGGTTTTATGTAAGTACGTTTCTTCGAGTATTGCATTTCCTTTCATGTTTGAAATTAAATCCCTGTCTTACAGTGCATTGATGTCAGTACTGTCCTGGCTGAGGCCATCCGACGAACACACAACGGCGAATCAGTCTCCTACCTCTTCAACCACGTTCCCTTGTGATGTGTACCGTTCAGATGCTAGCGGGCGAATAACGCGGATCACGAGGGAGGGGATATTTCGCTCACCGGTGCTGTTGTTTCCTTTTATCCCGAAAGCAGTTTTATCACCCTCAGAGTTGAACGTTTGACGGAGAAAAAACTTGTTAAATGTTTGACGGTCCCCTCGTTGACAACTTCATCATTTTCCTCCTTTCACCCGTCCTTCGTCCGACGCTCTTCCCTCTCCACTTATCTGCAAATTTCCTACTATTTTTGCATTCTAGTCTGCAGCATGTACAACTATAACCACAGTGGCTCTTCATGCCGTATTTTATGTAGTAAACTCGTGCTGATCTGTCGGTTTTCCACCAACACACAGTTGCATAAAAGTTTACCAGGCCTCGCCGCTCGTTCGGCCTTTTCTTTCTCATGCTTAACTTTCCGTCTGCGTGTTTTATGCCTTTGGCTTGCTTTTTGTTCTTGCCGCGTTTGTGCAATTCTATGGCCGTTATACCCTTTAGATTTCTTTCAGGCTGGCGAGACTCTTTCATTTCGGTTATTGGCATTATGCTACCATCAACGAAAATTTTGAAACATGTTTTTGATTCAAACAAATCACTTAACTAGGGTTGTCGTATTGATTGTCGTGCAGACTACTCCCTAAATATTTCCGTCACAGTAGGATGCCAGCTTTTGAAAGACCTTCTTTCTTGCCGCCCACAAAAAGTTTACCCTGTAAAAAATGACTACTTATGTCGTATGCAATTATCTAATTTCTTTTCAACGCTCCCATTAATTCAAATATATTTTAAAGAAAACGCACAAAAATATTATTTCTTGTACTCGTTTGCTAGCAAATTACGTCATATTAACATTGTGTATTTAAAGAAAGATATCTTTCGGTTTTAAAAAAAGTTTATAATTATGAGATTTTTAAAGACCATGCAATGTTCATCCATAATACATCGTTTCCGTCAGTTTATTAATGTTGCCTTCAATGTATAGAACCTGTTTCAAATCAAGTTCAAAATTTTATGAGAATCGTGTTACATCTTATTTATAACGTAGAGAAATTTGTGATTTTTCCGTACGCAGAATGTATAAGGCACGTAATTGAGAAGCCGGGAATTCTAGTGTAACGGCCGGTAGGGTTAAAAATTATTCAGCAATTCAGAAACTTTTTAAAAACCAAAAGATACCCTTTCTTCACGCATTAAATTTGAAGAAGACATAATTTGCTATCAAAAGAATATAAGAAATAATATTTTGTGCGTGTTTTCTGTTAAATATATTTGAATTAATAAAACAATCAAAGATAAATTATAAAATGGCATACTAGTTAAGTGGCCATTGTTATGGAGTATACTATTTACGAGTGGGCAGGAAGAAGTTTCTTCAATAGCCGGCATCATACCGAGACTGAAATAGCTTAGGAGTAGGCTGCATGATAATCAATACGACAACCCTTTTTACGTGATTTCTTTGAATCGAAAACAAATTTCAGAAATTCGGTTGACATTTCACGAGATAGGGAATCTAGTGTACATACCACAAAAGCAATCTTGGTGTTTTTCACCTAATAGGCTGTAGGTCTGAACCTATTTAACCTAGATTCTAATTACCCTAATTAATAAGGAAGTAGATGTGATACACAGGTAACATATTTGGTGGGAACCAAACATTCACCGGGGAAAAGATATGTTTACTGTCTTAAGAGAAAGTTACTACCCAATCTCAGCTATCGGAATCGTACTCCAAATGATTCCCTCTAACAAGACGCTTGCCGTCGAACCTGATAGCGGCCGTGGGTGAGGGGAGAGCCATGACTTTCCGGTCCAATCTGCTGGGATTAGGACGGCGTCACCTCCTCCAGCTGAAGCTTAAATTGTCTCTTTAGGATCGTGGAGGTGTTACCCCATTTGCGGTTGCTTCTACCGGGCCAACAATAGGGGTTTACAGTGTGTTAGGTGGTGACAGCACACTTAAGTTTCAATCCCCGTCAACCTTGCCGTGAACTGCCCTCGAAACCTTTTTGCCTTATGGCTGCACGTCCGCGCTCTCAGCTGTGACGACAATCGCCGAACTAGCCTCCGATCCCGCTGGTTGTGCTTACTCGAGTGCCTTGTAGTCCGCAGCGTTAGGCTCCATTCACCTGAATATGTCCTTCGGTGCTATGAATATCGCTCAATACCATCGTTTACAAAATTCCCTTCATGGTTATTTTAACTAGCTGAGTCCTTCCGGATGTTTGAGCATTTCCATCTTCTGGCCAGCATATGATAGGAGTTTAGGGTTTCTGGTTTTCAGATATGTCTGAGGCTGTTGCTATCTTGTCGCAACGTTCGCAAACCAAACCAAACACGAAGGTGGCAAGTGTATCCGGCTGATGGCGTTCGGGAGCCATGGTGCCAGTGCACTCAGGGTTTTTGAATCTTACAAACCCGTGTCGACCAGCACCAGTGCTGGTTCGGTCGGGTCCAGAGTACACATTTTGTACGCAGTGAGGTGGATTCAGTCCCCAGTGCTTGTCCAGTCAGCGTTCTAATTCTGAAGGTAGTCGGTCTCAGCATCCTCTCCAGGTCTGATTTAGTCACTTTTAAGGCTTTGGCGGCATCCACTGATCCGTGAACTACAGACAATGAGCCGGTCGTAAACCACACAGTCTGTTTTTACCTCACCTTCGCTTACACATCCCTTTTCTCTGCTCAACCCAGCGGCTAGGTGACAGACGCTGCCATAGTCTTCACAACATTTCATAGCGCCAGTCTTTTATGGCTATTTGTCTGCCCCCGCACTGGCCTGTCGCAACTAGGCAGACAAAGTATTTAGTCGTCACAAATCTATCGCCAGGTAATAAGGGGACACTGCTTGTGATATCGAGCCGTCGAGCTACTTAAAGGCTCAAGCCAAGGTTGGTTTGTTTTTCTTCTCACGAATTTCCATTATTTTGGTATAATAAACGTCTTACCCTGCCCGGACGCTCTCTTAGTCGTGGAGTAATGTAAGCAGAACCGGGTGTATCGTCACCTCATGGGTCTGTTTTTAGTGGTTTGTATTGACAACTTCCAATGAATACGCTTTCTAATGGTGTCCATTCTGTTTGATTCACTCAGTCTCGTGGTGTAAGTTGACCGCATCTTAAATAGCCGCTTTCATAATGCTTAAACTGTGTGGTCAGAAGTAGGCTTATGTTCAGTTAAATCATTTATGCACCCGGCCACCCCGGCGCTCTTAACAGTCCATTTCGGGCAAAGTTATGCCCAAGGCAATCGCGCTTTCAGCCTGACCTTAGCACCTTCGATATACGAGTCTTCAAGTGAGGAGAGTACAGATGACCAGTTGTTTTCCCGGCAGACTGGGTAGGCGTTAGTTTCGAAGGCTGTTGAAGGAACGAATTCGGGGAATGGCGTGTAAGCATCGCTAGGCACATGCCCCTCGAGAGTGGATGCGTGGGCACGTGGACCTCGTTTCACACTCTCAGGAATGAATATTGACATTTTGCGTCTCGTCATCCCTGTCCTCTGGCTGATCCGATGCTGACCGAAAATGTGTTGACCAGAAAGCAGCCTTGTGTCCGCAGAGTCGATTTTAGGCTCGAATCCGTTCCTACCTCACAATCGGTGTGTCTGTGAAAGTGCTGCAATTAAACGTAACGCCATCGGCGTATCTAACACCTTCAACGCCCCCTTGAAGAACCCAGCGTTGACGGAAGAAACAGATCCGTTTTGACATCGTATATGGGGTCTAAGTATTAAAACTTGGCCAAAACATATGCACCTAGGTCCTCGATTTGTCGTGATAGACTTGAAGCACCTTCCCTAACATGTCGCCCATTTAACATGGCGGATGGACTGAACTGAACTGACAAAATGCGGTTAGTATTGATACTACTTGGAGTCCTGTAGTATGTGCTGATCAGTCAGCAACAGCCTGCCTGAAATCCGTCCTTATGTTTCTCCAAAGGTCATATAACAGGCGCAATTTGGATGAACTCCAGTAAGGACGTTAGAGGTTGCTTCTTTGGTAGTTATTACACAGTACTCTGTAGCAAATGTTTTATTCGATGCAAGCGCCGATTGGAGTTTCATGAAGTTGAGGGGAAGGATATGCGATCGCTGGAACAAGAACTTAATTCAGCTGACGTTTCGAATTCACACTCGAATCCATCATCAGAGACGGCCACCCGTATATGATGCTGTCTCTGATGGTGGGTTCGAGAACGAATCCGAAACGTCATGCGAATTAAGTTCTTGCTCCAGCGATCGCATATCCTTCCCATCAACTTCATGGAACTCGAATTTTCGCTTCGATATGCGATCGCTGGAACAAAAAACTTGATTCTCCTGACATTTCGGGTTAGTGCTGGAACCCACCATCAGAGGCAGCATCAAATACGGGTGGCCGTCTGTAATGATGGATTCGAGCATGCATCCGAAATGTTAGGCGAATTATGTTCTTGTTCCAGCTATCGCATTGAAGTCTCAAATCCTTTATGTCAGCAGCTTTTAATTGATCCCTTGTTTCGAATGGAGAGCTTTTGAGGTATTAAAAAGTGGTTTTAACGAACTACTACACATGAGATTGGTTGACTAGGGATTTTTTCTATGATTCATCATCAGGCCAATATGACTACATAAAACGCAAACTTTTTTGAAAATAGGCTTCTTACTTGGTAGGGCACAGTTATAAGCACCCCCAGTATTACAGCTGGCCTTGCGCTAAATTCCAGGAAAGATTAGGGTTAGGAGGATTGGAGTTGAGGTTAGTGTTAGGAGGGGGTTACATAGACCCCTGTTCAAACCTTAATTTCATCAGAAGTTGATTTGTGAACTCGGAGTAAACTATTCGGCGCAAACCTCGGGTTCGGTGCGAATGTTAGTGTGAATACTTGAACTGAACTGCATCAACTTCAGTTGCTAAAATGCATGTTCGGCCAACGTGAAGACGGTAATATGTCGACACCGATTAATTTGACATGCTACCAGCGGGGGTATTAACTGGAAGTCCAGACACAGGTTCCGTTCTTTTTTTGTCGTTGCATGCGCAACTGCGAAGGGTTAGGCAAGTCAGTGGATTCCACAACGTTCCCCCTAGTGTTTTCTTGGGTCCCAGGTAGGGAACGCTCCGAGGATATACTGCTGAGACAAAACCATCGCAGTTGCGTCATGTAGCGACGCGAAGGCGGCGAAATACGTATCCCTGCTGGCATTATGGTAGATTCATCAGTTTATATAAACTTTTCTGGGTGCACTACACTGGACATAGGGTGGATATCAGTAATGTTTCCGGCGCCGGACTGCCATCATATAAGCCGTGAGCCCTTTCATCTTCTCATTGAATATTATCTTAAAGGCTCAGAAGTTAAATTGGGTGAGCGCACGCTCACCGGATGCCGCGTCCCACGAGTGTGGTGCCTGGTCTTTGCTTTCTCTCTCTCTCTCTCTCACCCACCTCCCGCGGCCCATGAACCCTCTATAAAAAAATGATGTCATACGCACAAAATAGGCCGATATTGTTCCTTCCCCCATGCCTTTTCAGCAGCCGATACAAAATGACGGGGAAGAGCGAGTGGATGTGGGCGACAGAGATGCATTGTTGCTGCTAAAGCGTCTCCAGAGTTCCGCCTTCCGTGGACAGCCACTGCTGCCGCTTCTTCTCTCCGATCCCTTTTTCGATTTCAGAGGTTATGCGAGTCGGTCAGACAAGTCTTCCGACCGAAGTGACCGTCGGCCTCTCCGTTACAAACAGGAGCAATCATATTGGAAAGAAGTGCCGGCCCTTCCCAGCCCTTCCTCTGTAATAATTCCTAAGGTTAGATTTTGCGCTTGGCTTGCAGCTTCTTTGTCGTTGCCTCTCATTTATTTTAACACCAACGGGACTTTTTTTAACTCTTCTATCCCCGAGGCATCACACCGGCATTTCAATTCCGCAGATCGCTTGAAACTGCCAAAGTAAACACTGAATATTCGTTTTGGTTAGTGGAAAAAGCAGCTTGTCTCCCAACCCTAGACTTACCCACATATCTACTTCTAACGTTAAACCTGCGCTTAACTCGGACGGTAAGGGTTGGGGTAACTGCTGGGAAGATCCACATCCCCATGAGGAGTTAATCTCACAGAAAAACACGTGCACGCCATGAACGTGCGCTCGACAGCGTCCAGCATTGGCTGTGGCCACAGTGCTCCCGTATGATCTGATTGATTCATATCCACGAGAGGTTGCTCGGTTCTTCTAAAACTTTCACTAGAAGCGGATTCGATAGATTATCAGCCAACCAGAACGGGATGTTAGTGGGAAGGACTCGCGGGGTTTTAATTCATTTTCTCATGGCTGATCGTGTTCTGTTTATCCACCGTGTTGGTGTTTGGGCAACAGTCGAGCAAGCATACGCCTTGTGTGATTTCTGAGTATCAGGCGGGGCCATAACATTAACTATGCGAGAGAGAGAAAGAGAGAGAGGGGGATGATGAGAGAATTTGTTGTATTTTCTAAACTTTTATTATGCCACATCTGAAGTAGCCTGCATTTATGGCACTACAGAGGCCGCTTACTCAAATTGTTTTGTCGGGTACTAGGACTTCTTTGTTTATACGTAATAGTATAATGCCGCTTCTGAGAAAGCATAGTAGAGTGGAACTAGGCCTCCACCGATATATCTTACTTGGGGCCCGATGTTTCCAACAGCTAATGCAACTGTTCAATATGATGACTCTATTGCCCAGCCCACTATATGAAGAGTGCGTTCAGCCCCCTAAATGGTTTTGTGCTACCAACTTGCGAATGACCACACCCATCAAATAAGGCCTGATTCCGTCGTGTGGCCCTCAAGAAAGCAAATACACACTGCGGGGTTGGAGTTGCAGCCTCATTCTCCCTACGGTGAGACGTAGGTCTGTCCACCCTTCTGCACCACCCCTCACCAGCACATCACGCTGGTCACGCCTCCTGATGAGGACTTTATACGGCATTTACCAGCGTCGCGAGGGTGGATGCGTCCACGCTAGCTTCTCTCTGTTTGGAAGGTGGGAAAGTGTGTTGGTGACTAGAAGACTGTTTTCTGTGCATACCTGTCGGAGGAGAGGGTCACTGCGGTTGCAGCCGCCGACACCACAGCGACCGTGGTCGTGTCTGACTTAACCAGCCTAAATACTGTTGCCTATGATACTATCTCCACAGGTGACAATTTACTGCAGTGTATCTGCTTCAATGCGCCTTAGTCAGTACATTGTCGTGCAGCCGCCATGCGATCGCAATGAGGGACCGGGAGTGTTCGTCCCCCATGGCACCACGTATAATCCAGGCAACACGGATGGTGATGAACACAAACACTCTGTCAAGTGAGAACTAAAGTACACAATACTGTCAGGTAGTATGAGCTCACAAGGCCAACTCGATGGTTCCTCCCGTTGGTCACCAAATAACTGCCATATCCACCTTGTAGCTTTACTGCTCCTCTCGATTTCACAGAGATTTACCCCAATTTGCGGTAAAATAATCTCAGAGAATTCGTACCCTTGACAGAGTACGCCTTTCTTACAATTACTGACCGATATCGTGTTATGTTAAGCAAAATTTTAAAATACACTTTAGATTAGGAATAATGACTCAGGTGGAAATATAATATTTATTATCTTGGAGCAGAATCCCAAGATATTGCAGACACCAGGATGCCGGCTTTTGAACGAATGCCTTTTCGGCCTCTTGATAAAACCTCACTGGATTACAAATGACTAATTAAGGGGTGTTTATTTCTTCTATCGATTTTCCATGTCCTTACAAATTCAAATATATGTTATAGAAAACACAGGCTAAATATTCTTCGTTGTACTCATTTGATAGCAAATCACGTCTTCTTCAACTTTGATGCTAAAATGAAGGTTATCTTTAGGTTTTAAGGAAGTTTTTCAGTTTCCGAATAATTTTGCGCCTGATCTGCCGTTGCATTTGCTTTTAGTGTTTTCAGTCTACAAGCTTTACGCGTTCCGTGGAAGGGATATCGTACATTACTGTATGGCATTAAGAAGATACCATATAGTCTCCATGCGTTTTACTCCATATTTTATGAGGGGCATTACTAAACGAACAGATACGGTGTGATTTAAATGGACATTGTACAACCCTAAAACGATTTCTCAATTAGAAACTTTTATAAACCACGCAATAATATTCCTTTGAGTGTACAATTTGAAGAAGGTGGGAATTTCCACAAAATGAGCAAGATAAAGAATATGTTTATTTATGATTTCTATAAAATATATTTGAATTTGTAATGCCAGGAAAAATTGATAGAAAAAAAGCATTAAGTCTTTATCGAGTGAGGTTTTTTGGGTGGCCAGAAGGACGTTCATTCAAAAGCCACGGATATGCCTGGGATCATGCTCTAAGCTAATAAATATTGCGTTGCCACTTAAGTAATCATGCCTAATTTAAAACACATTTCAAAATTTTTTAACATTGCATGCAATCGGCCACTCACTGTAGGTACCAAAGGTAGCTAGAGTGTACACACCCAATGAAATGCATTGTGTTACCTACGAAGGCGTCGGTGTAGGGGTTTATTCTGCAACGAAATCGAAGTTGTAGTACTTGAAGACGAGGCTCAGCGCGTAAAACTTGTTATATGGCACGAAAAATAATCAGATGTATTTTTTCTGCTTTATTACCTGACTAATTTACATTTTTTTGATTTTTCGTGTAACGGGAGGAGTTCATGTGGCGTTTGCTTCTAAGAAGATGGGAAGGGGTCCATCGTGAAAAGGGCGATTAGATTTATCTGACCTTTCGGATTCGTGCCCTGTGGCCTCTCACCTCCATTCGGCCCACTTTTCATGGTAATCCGTCGCACATTGTCATTCAACAGGTCGGAAGGAAGTACTTTTTGCGTCCATATGGTGCTTAATTCTCTTTTCTAAGACCTTTGGACCTGCACACGTTTCGCTTGTGCGTTACAGGGGTCAATTTCCGCCCGCTGGTTGACGGTCTTGGCAGCTGTGCTCTGATCTTATTAGCTTTCATTAACTCGCCTATCAAATTTAGCATCAGTAACCAGTTTTTCGCCGCATTATCTCTAGAAAATCCGGTATTTCGGATTTTTTTGACGGCTCTTGGGCGACTTTAGAAACGTATAGATCTGATGCAATTACTGTGGTAGCTCGTCCGTTGGAAGCGAACTCGTAATCTGACCGTAAAGGAGGCTTTCGTGGCCTCAACCTTTTTCCTTTCACAATTTGTCATCGAGGTCCATGGGCATCGGTGCTGACGAGCTGCAGTCAACGTCTACTGAGCCAGTCTTCAAAGAGGGAGACCTGGATATGGCATTGAAGAAAGTTTCACTGAAGACAACGTTTTCGTAGCAGACATTTCAGCCGAACCCTCAGTCCCGGGGAGGACCGAGTTAGTCCCTTAGCTGACAACGTTCTGCTTGACGAAATCGAGCGCTAGATTCAAGCTGAAACAGCCCAATTGTTTGTACTGCTGCATACAGCTGACAAGTTCGCGTCAAGTAAACGGGTGATGACATTGTGAGCAGTGGCCGATGTGACGAAAACCCTCTGCCTAATGCATGTTCCCCATAGGCATCTACCACATTAGTGTTGTGGTTCTCGTCCGGAGAACCGCTTAAGGGGACAAATAACTGGCGGAGGATGACGTTTGCTGTTAGGACTGGGAACTGATTGATGGTTTTCGAAAATACTTCAGGTTGCGCCATTCGCCAGCTTGCTTGTCTTTTTTTGTTCAAGTTGAGCAAAATGGCCGTTGTCATAGGTCTCTGAGACTCTAAACTTCAAGCCAGTTGATTAACCCACAGCTTTGCGACACAATTGTTATCTAAAACGGTCAAAATTTTCCTTCGAAATCAAATTAAATCGACTGTTTTTGTCAGCATCTGCCAGTCAAAATTAGATGTGGTGGCGGCGGCATTAATTAAGCCCGAGATTCTGAAACTCAACATACAGGTTTTGCGGTTTCAACTACGGTAACCTCTTCGATTAGTAGGGTTTGAAACCTCGATCGCCACCACACGAGGTGCAGCAATGTATCCTTTGCTCAGTGAATAGCATGTTTTATAAGCTGTTAGGTACAAATTAAGCAAAGGCAATGAAAAACCACCTCTGGCCTAATATAACGTGACAATTTCTATGTTAGGCACTTGGTCTTTTCGAATAGACGCGCATCTGCGAGGCCGAGATCCTTGTTGCAAAGAAGGAGAACTATTGACCGTGGAAACGCAATTGTATTAGTCGGAACTTTCAAGCTCGTGCACGAGCCCATTTTCGCTGACCATGATGTTACGGCAGCGTTTTAAACCTCTCTGTAGTGCCCCTCGTCCGCTCTTATTTACACCCATTTTCTAGCTATTACCTTCAAGGTTTACTTTATGGTTTCCTGTATACCGTTTTCGATATGGATCTACCCCATTGCCTCCGTTCAGTGACTGCCCCCCCACCCAATATCTGCCTTTGCATGGTCGAACTTCCTTAAGTTATGTTTTCCAATTTTTTTCCTGCAGAACTTGCACACAGTTCGGCGTCTCATAGGAAAGCAGCTGTGCCCGCGCGTCCGAACCGGATCCGAAATTTTAAAGGAGGCCCTTTCTTCTTGCCAACTCCTCTCCACTGGCTTCTCACCGTGAGCTTTCAGCTCCCTTACAATTTTCCTTTGCCTGCTGCTATATTATTAGGCAACTTGTAAAGCCTAGGATAAAGTTGGCAAGAGTCGATAAGATCAACTGGAAAATACTAATTTTTAGTTGTCTCTCAACCGAAGACTGTCTGTCGCGTCGAGCGCTGCTTTAGCTAAATACCTCGTTAGGTATAGAGCAGGTTAAGGTCACGATGGTAGAAACAGTTTGGCTATTAGCTGATGGCCACGTGGTCAGGGTTTTGTGTACCAAATAGGCGGCTTAAGCTCCTTAATAGCGTACGGTCAGCGGTATACGGGCCGTCGCCACTACTCGCGAAAGGGTCGTTCACACCATTTCTCGTCGCACTCCGCTCGTTGCGTTTCACCTAAGCGTCTCGTGAAATTGAGTTCGTTGGATGATTAGCACTGAGTTTTTGGCCGCATTTTCCTCCACAGTTGAGCCTGTATAACCATGGTATTAAAGTTTGAATAACTAGGGGCATTTGAAAGGGGGATAGCGAGGGATCCATGTAGAAATCACACATTCAATAGCAGTAACGTGCGTTTGAACTGGAACTTAGAGACTGACCTGTCCTCATTTAGGTGGGTCGATATTTACTGAAAGTGGCGCCATTTACAGCGGGCCGAAAGAGAGTACGCATTTTCTGGTTTTACGTTTACATTTTGAGGCTGGCTGGGGAATTTTAGACGTTTCCCTTCGTTCCTGGGCGGTACTATCTTGCTTTGCCAATCTTTCCGTTGTAATTCTCGGGTTTATAGAGGGGATACGGACATCTTTTTATTTAGCAGAAAAAAACAACACGAAATCTACTGCAGAGGTTTAAGCAGGCCTTTTGAACTGGCGCCTATTATCATGTTTAGCTGCAGCATAATAAATATTGTTGACACAGTCTCAGATATTATAATAGCCATTTCAGTCGAATGCTTTGACTGACACTCGTCTAGATATACTTTATGGGAAAGCAACGATCACGGTAACTATTTTCAAGATCTACGGACGCTCATACATTGTTTTCTCGGCCGAGGATGAATACTTGTCCATACTAATTATTTTACTACCTCTCCAAGACTTTTCATTAATTTTTTGAAAATAATTTGCTTTCTTTAAAGACTCGACGACTTGTTGCAAGGCGGCCTTCTATCCGGGGAAATTACTGAAGTCTTCGGACCATCCGCGGTAGGAAAGACACAGGTATCTGATGTTTAAGAACCTTAATGTGATAGTAAATCAGTTCCTTGGCTTTATTATTTCGGTTGACCACTTGGCGGGAGGCTGAGACATGTTTTAATCGTTTAAACGAATCTGTTACCCAATTAAACCCCCTGCAGTACACAACACACAAACGAATGAAAACAACATTCCAGCTACTCGGTGAGTTGGAGTATGCAGATCTTATAAAACTAGGGCATATTACTGTTAACGTTGAAACTAGTATCTTACAGACTTGCCTTCATTAAAATTGTTCTATCTTTGAAGTGGTCACTAGACGGGGCACTCATCAGTATCGCATGACTCCCTGATTATGGATTCTGAGTTTGCATTATTTTTAATAAGTTCGCATTTTCCCTCTATGTCTTGAAAGGTCCCAAAACCATATTGCATCGATCGTTTATTAAAACTTCCACGAAATTTCACCGAGTAATCATCAACGATCACCATCCCTCTGCAGTTCAGCGTTAGTGGTTAAGTTACTAGGGATTTTTTTTCCGATTATTTTTTCTCGCCCTGACTTGGTAAGTCCTTTTTCTAGGCATGGGAAAAACGAAGTTCTTCCGTACTTGCGTTTTAGTCGAGATACTTTCGTTTGGACAGTTCTAGTACGTTGAGATGAATAATCAGTGAAAGGAATGGGTAGGCGGCTGTGTAACCTCCCAAAAAGATCGTTAGACCTCATTCGTCACGTGAAGGTGACATTTGTACAGTATTTGAACTTCTTTCATGTGATCTTTATAATGTCGATCAAGCCCACCTTGGTTGTTCGGGTCCTTTTCAAGTCTATAGTCAAGGAGTCACAGTTGGATAATATATATCGTAGCCCTGACATTGTTCGTTGGGACATTTTCGCAGATATTTTGACACACTCAGCTTCGTAGGCAGTCCTGTTTAGTACTGTTCGGGTCCGACGGGTTCCTCGTCAAATGCATGGTTGGACATGCATAGAGCCAGATAGCCAGATAATGGTACTTTGTTCTTCGCCTTAGTTCTGTATTTCGCCAGACACGGCGTATATGATAGTCAACGATATGCCTTAATTTGATTAATCCTTGGAACCCAATTGGGTAAATCCTACTGAAGCGCTGTGCCGGTTTGATCCACGTCCAATGTCTTCACTGTTAATTATTGAAGAGTCTTGGGATGCTCTCACAAGCCGGTCTGGTGCCATCATTCAAGTTGGCACAACGTTAGACAGTCGTTGAATTGTTTTGTTTCCTCTATTGGGCCACACTCGCCTCAAAATGACGCGTGATGGATAATTATTTGGATCCGCCTAGGAATAACTTCTTCGGCTGCCTCATTAATATAGATGTTTTTGTGAAAGCTCTGTCATAGCATTGTGGCCGCCACAGTTTGTGGGCATTTTCTGAATCGTCCGACCGCGCCATCCATCGATTCACAGCTGGTGGACACAGCTCCTGAGGGTGCCACTGTCCTCTACCTGGATACCAAGGGTGACTTTATGGCCAGCCGTCTGGCTCAAATTGTGGAATCGAGGCTGAAGCCTCACTCCTCCCCCGAAAATGTGGTGAGCCGATGTGCCCGATTTCCCAATATCCTTCATTTTACAAATTTTCCAAATGTAATTAAATATATTCCTTATTCATATATATATATATATATATATATATATATATATATATATATATATATATATATATATATATATATATATATATATATATATATATATATATATATATATATATATGTGTTCCGTTGTTCCGTTGTATATATATATATATACATGATAGAAAGCGAAGATGTGTGTCCCCGGACATAAATGAGAAGAAAAAGGCGATCCTCAGGGACTATAGGTGTATTTTCCTGCCGTTTCAAAAGCATGCAAGCTTCCATTGTCGGAGGTGAGTTATGTACCGCGTCTCACAGTATTTATAGAGGGTGATAGCCATTTTTTTAATACAGCGTTGATTGTACGGGTTTACCTTAACAGTGTACACTATGGGAGGACGGGGTGGGGAGTCCTTAATTGGCTTTTGCGTTCTTTGCTGGCATACACACAGGAAGCACCTCTGTACTCACTGGGGTGAGGAGAATGGACCCATTGTCCCTGGTGGTGGAACACTGTACAAACTCTGGGCACACGTTCGCCTTCCAAAACGCCGAAATCCTGGGTCGAGGAAATGACCGCGTAACCAGGGAAACAATCGAAGCCTGGCACACGGAGTCTACGTCGATCGACCGTTGTGTCGCCCTTCCGGCAGTCTACCAGGCCCTCCGGGCGCAGCTCATCGAACGTAAGAGCAAACACGGAATTAGGCCAAACGTGAATTCCACCGCGGGAGAACCTAGGACGGATATGCACCTAACCACGCCACAATTCGGGGGCCGACGAAGGCGCAGTCAGCGATTACCGCCGCATCAATTACTACCCTGACTGACGAGGAGACATGCCCTCAGGACACAAACATAACTATCGACCCATGGCGCCAATTAAGGTCAATGCGGACCCAGACAATGGCCGCCCTTCTCAACGAGCGACATGTCAACTGACAGCAGTTTCCTTCTCCCCCCCTTCTTCACACCGGTGACTACAGAGGTGCTTCCTGTGTGTATGCCGGCAAAGAACGCCAAGGCCAATTAAGGACTCCCCCACCCCGTCCTCCTATAGTGTACACTGTTAAGGTAAACCAGTACAATCAACGCTGTGTTACAAAAATGGCTATCACCCCCTATAAATACTGTGAGACGCGGTACGATACTCACCTCGGACGATGGAAGCTTGTATGCTTTTGAAACGTCAGGACAATACACCTATAGTCCCTGAGATCGCCTTTTCTTCTCATTTATGTCCGGGGACACGCATCTTCGCTTCTATCAGCAATATTTTCGGGCGCCATGCGCTTGAGTCAGCACGACGTTGGGAAACATTTGCCATTGTGTGTCATCTACGAACGCGCAAATCCAGTTCCTCCACAGATGCCTTGACAACTACGTGCTTCCGAAAAGCTTGTCTTACAGGCCACCTGTGAACACAAGTCTGGCCAAAAGGTGGGTGATGCAACACGGCATGCGAATGATACGGGCGCTCATCCAGGACTGCCATCTTCGATTGCGGAAATATAACGGGGTTTTGAGCCAAGCGGTTGCAAAGTGCGCTGAACTCATTGGCGAAGACTGAACTACACTTTTTGCGACATGTGATAAGTAGACGAGCCAGAGAATAACGGGCAAAACGAGATGCGGATCTGGCGGATAAGCTTCGAAAAATAAGCCACTCACCTGAGGAAGAGACTCATGTCCTAGTCCACAATCTGTCCTCTAAACAGTTGACGCCTGGACAGCTGAAGGTTCTGAGTCATGAGGCTTGCTTCAATACCACAGACGCCGATCCAGTTAACCTCGTTGGCACAGTCGAATCAATTCTTGAGGAGGAGGAGCAGGAGAAAAATATGCTTTATTTTGAAGTATCATTCAAAATTTTCAGCAAAAATATAAATGGCTCCATTCACTTAGATAATAGGATAAGTAAACATAATATGCAAGAATCAAAGAGTAAAAATTGACATCTAGTGGGGAGACAGTTCTAGTCTCAGCTTTTTTATTTCCGTCTCTTCACACGTAAGGTAGCGTCCTAGAAATGGTAAAATGGAGCGCTGGTATGCCGTTTTACGGCAGGCTATATGGCGAAAGCCTCGGCACATTGGACGGGAAGACTTCACAGAAATCAGCTCAGAGTGAAGGGGATGGGTTACATCATCAAGGATTCGCCCAGCGAATTGTTTGACTGTCATAAAGTGCCGTTTTGCTATCAAATCCACTAAAACGGTATAAGAAACACCAGCAACAGAAGAGAGCATTCGAAGAATACGTTTTAAAATCAAAAAATCATTTTTAAGCAAGGCTGGAAAAATCACGGGAGAGCAATAAAGGATGAGGGGAAGAACATATGCCTCTATAAATCGCCAGATAAGGGCCTGAGGTGTGTGATAGGAACGTTAAGGGCGAATATAATATAAAAGTTTACGAATTTTTGTAAAAAGAGTATCGATATATTCGGAGAATGAAAGATGTGATGTCAGAGTAACGCCAAGGTACCGAAAAGAGGATACCTCGTTGGGAAGGACGGCTAAGAATTGAAAACTAGGGGATGGTCGCAGGTGAAAAACACATTGGACAGACTTCTGGTGGTTGAGTTGAAGACCATTATCTGACGACCAGGCTGAAAATGGTCGAGGCCATCCTTCAGACACTGGAGATGTGAATGATTTTTAAGAGGATGACCAACAACCATGTCGTCGGCGTATTTGATGTACAGACAGTCGTTTGGTGATCTCAAATCATCAGTATGAAGGGGGAAGAGGTGAGGGGATAAGATGGCACCTTGAAGAACACCGCAGTTGTTTGGAAGGACAGTAGATTTCCGCTTGCCGGATTGTACGAATTGAGTGCGGGAAGTAAAATAATCTTCGAGCCAAGAGACAACCCGGCCGGGAGAGCCAGACGCGGATGTTTTATTAAGGAGGAGATGGCGCAGGATGGTGTTGAACACAGAGGAGTAGTCAAGAAATGCGCATGCGCACGCACGGCAGCCCTTATCTAAATCTCGTAGAGCCGAATGTACTATCAGGGCAACGGCATCTAGGGTAGGCCTTATTGGCAAATGGTAATGGGTCGGAGAAATTGGCGGAAAAAGGCTCCAATGTTGCCACTGACACGGGAGAAAAACGCTTGGTAGTAACGAAAGGTTGTTTGTGGGGGGATTGGAGTCAGTAGAAGTATGGATAAAATGTTCATTTAGATCGTCTAAATCTGCATCAACATGTGTTAGTTTACCACATTGGCCACTGAGACGCTTAAGATTCCTCCAGAGTTCAGCAGAGGAAAGCCGAAAAGAAGGTTTGAACGGAGAAGCAAAAAGCTGAATAACAAACAAATCATTTAGTCTACAAATCTCACTTTTTATTAAGACGTTAACCTCCTTTAGACAGCCACGGAGGCCTAGCTTGTAGAAAAGTTCTTTTATACGTCTTAAAGATTTTAGATAAGGGGAAGAAATTCTATCAGGTCGGACCAAAACGGTATCAAGAGGACAACAAATATTCAAAATTTCTTTTAAAAATGTTGTAAGGAAGCTGGAGCATGAGTCAACATTGGGTTGACTGAGGAAGATGGGGATAGTGTACGATATGCAAGTCTGGAGAAGAAAAATGTTTTCCGGGGATGTGTCGCGAACCTTAACTTTCCTTTCGGGTTTGAGTAGCAACGCACGCGTAGAAGCGGAGTAAATTTTTTGAAGACCTAATAATACAGAGTGATCGAAACCAGACAATGGAGCTCTGTTCTTAACAAGGAAGAACTTGGATTGGTTCGTCAAAACGTGATCAAGAGGGACATCAGCGCGAGTCTTAAAGCAAACAAGGTCATCAAAGCCTAATAACGTAAACGGTTAAGCGCACCTTCACAGGTAAAGCGGGGGAATATAGATACTAACAAATATAATGTCCTTAAATATTTTTTAAAAATCGGGGCTTACATATGACAGCGATAACGTCTATAAAATCCTCAGAGTAGGAAAATAAGGACTTACAGTTAATACACCAATCCTTATTGACCAAAATAACCACCCCACTGCCTTTACTGGAGGATGAAGATTTTCGATCTGCTCGAAAGCAACAGAAAGACGGGGGGCTAATTAGCTGTGCGTCAATGTCACTGTTTAACCATGTATCTTGAAGCCAAATAACTTTAGTCTTACTGTGTTCTTTTTTCAACAAAAGTAACTCCATATCATGCGTTTTGTTGAAGATCGAACGACAATTTGTTGAAAGAAAGCCTGGAATATACAGTTTGTCTTTCGGTTAACGCTTCAATGCAAGTTGTTAACCACAGCGGTGTTTTTTCCGCTGTTCAGGTTTTTGTTGATAAAATCGTGAGGACGTGAGCAGGGAGAATCAAAAATCCGACATATTGGCCAAAAAGTGCAACAGTTGGCTTCATGGAAATTATTCGGTAAATTTTTCAGTTTGCGCGCATTCAAAAAGGGGCTAGCGTAGTGTAGAGATGACCTTATAAACATAGTTCAGATAAACAAATAAACGTAAAAAGACAGGATATCAAAGAAAAAAATAGGTAGAGGAGTATACAGTTTCAGAAAATTTCCTCGTGAATGGAGAGCAAACAAAAATGGCTGTTCAAATTCAAAAGCCCGCCGGGGAATCCGATGAAACAAAACACCTTGTTCGGCAACAGGTAACCGCCTTGGTAATGGCGCATAAACCACGCGCAATTATTACCATAGTGGAGCAGGATGCTGTCAAGAGACTGAGAGCTGACACGAGTATTGTGATACTACCAGCGGACAAAGGACGTTCTACAGTCGTCTTGGATAAGACCGACTATATTCAGAAGGCCAACAACCTGCTGGAAGACTGACAGGCATATCTTCGATGCGATGGTGAACCGATGAAGAAGCTGATGATGCATCTAGACAAAACGCTTGCCGATATGCAGACAAACAAAGTAATAAGTAAGTGGGTAAGACTGGCTGTAAAACTATCAGATGCGGCCGCAGCAAGGTTCTACGGATTACCAAAGTACACAAGGCCGATATTCCCCTCCGTCCAATTGTGTCATTGCGTGGTGCACCAAAATTCAATCTGGCTAAATGGTTGTTCCGACACCTGAAGTCTCTCACCTCGGGCGCAGCCACAACGGTCACTTCAGCTTCTCAGTTCCTGGAACGGCTTAGAGGGATGCGACTCACCGCAGACGAGGTCATGGTGTCATTTGATGTCACCTCTCTCTTCACTTCAATCCCGCAGGACTTAGCAGTCAAAACGGTAAGCGAATTGCTTGAGAAGCAGTACGATGATGCAGGCGAGTCTGTGAAGCGGGGACGTCTTGTCCAACTCTTAAAATTCTGTCTGAAGACGTACTTCACCTTCGAGGGGACCATGCACGAGCAGATCAGAGGGATGCCAATGGGATCGCCGCTCTCGGGCTTCATCGCTGAGGCAGTTCTCCAATAGCTTGAGACTGGTTTTCGCAAACTACATGCCAACGTTTCGGACTCGATACGTCGACGATACCTTCGTCATCATCAAACGAGAAATGATCGAAGAATTCCATAGCATCCTGAATTCCGTCTTCCCGGACATCCAATTCACAATGGAGGCCGAAATTAACAACCAACTGCCATTCCTGGATGTTCTTGTCTATTGAAAAATCCAACGGGCACAAAAACTACGGTTTATAGGAAGGCAACCAACACACGCCAAATCTTAAGTTACCACGGTAAGCACCCGTTGTGCCACAAACGCAGCTGTGTGCGAACTATCTACAGAAGGGCAGAAACACATTGCAGCGAGTTGGACGACAAAAGGGCAGAACTCCGCTA
>WEDG01002422.1:0-27500 GCA_017591395.1 Schistocephalus solidus | reverse complement strand
TAAACCTAACCCTAAACTTGGCTGTGAAACCGACCTTAATCCTGACAACAACTTCGCTTGAGTTTATCGCAAAGCCTCCTTTACGTGTTGTTTCAGGGGGGGGGGGCATATAATAAATCCTTACCGCGTGTTGTTGTCAATTCGTTCATAAGGAGTCCATTCATTGTGCCGAATGTAATTAGTAGGGTTCGTGGGCAAGAACGTAGTATGTGACCCAACTTAGTTAGCAATGGAAAGATCAACGAGTAATACGGGACTGGTGGTAATAGTCTTTTTATGAACGAAGCTAAATGAAGAAAAGGAAAGCGCCAACCTAATCCTAACTCTATCCATTTCGTTCGTTAAGGTTAGCATTCGTCGCCGAGTTAGTAGGGTCACAAAATAGTTTGTTGTTTCGACAAGTCTGTAGATTGCGAGATCCGGTGGCTATACCTCACGCCAACCAATATGCGCGTTATCATTCCTGGCTGACCTGACCCACTTTTATTCGGACTCTTGACAGGAGTAAAAATGAGGCCCGCTCCGCGCTATCTTCCATTGTAAAGGTATAACGGATGCGTTTTGAAACGTCCTCGGCCTCTTAATAATCGCTGCTTAGAAAGTTGCCATTTGACCCGATACTTCGTTCCTCCTACGGCCAACAACCCTGCTAACCCGGCAACGCCCACAATGGATAGAGTTAGGGTTACATTGGTATGTAGTACGGTCGAGTATCACACACTGGCCTACCCTTTGTTCCCTGAGTTTGGTCGCGTATAACATTTTTGCCGGTTCGTGCATTACAGTCGCAGTTTCTGATGTTGAACGGACAGGACAGTGGCAACTCAAGTTAAAACGATCGAGTACTGTCCTAAAATGTGCCAACAAGTCATTGAAGTTCCATGTCCTGCAATTGACGCACGCTAATTTTGGCATTTCTTCCATGTTTTTATCTATTGCCATCGGAAGCACGCGCTACCACGCTAGCCTGAGGGCTCCAGTGATACTTTACAAAGTGGAATATTGTTGACGCTGTTGAACCCATCGATCTGAAAGATATCACACAGTTGACTTATCAGCTTGTTAGAGACCCCGGTTCAATGCAGGTAGAGATAAGTAGTTACGTCCTCATTCCTTGCTTAAATTTCGATTCCAAACATCACATAAAGGCATTATAAGAACTGACTGTGCAATTTACCGAGGAAATATTTCGGTGCATCTTCTAGAAGGATGATTTATCACATTGTGAAAAATTTTAATTTAGGCTAAATGGTGGAATATAAAAGTAAGTAGTACGAAATGAGCAATCGCGACAGAACTGTATACACCTGTCATCTTCATCTCCATGTTGTCTTGGATACTGGTTAGTGTTGCATGACACCGCAGCCGTTGGACCAGCCGTTTAATTCAGATCTACTGAGATTCGGTTAGAACAGCGAATCCAAAGACTCTTTTTTGCTCGTGCGATGAAACAAGAGGTTTGTTCGCCTGGTATTGCTATTTTTTACCCGAAACCATATCCAGCAGAGTGCAGTATTTCGTAATCGTGGTTGCCACGCCGTTGTACAGTATGGGGCTTGACAGACCGCGTTCGAGTCACTTACTGCCGAGTCCTCATCACAGAGGACCTAAACCGGCTAGCCGCATCCCGGTTGTGGATTGATCAGTCTATCTCATGAAATGTCAATCGAAATTCCGAAATTGGTTTTTGTTTATAAAAAATTACTTAATTAGGGTTATCATATTGATTATCGTGCAGCCTAACCCCACGATATTTCAGTCACATCAGAGGCTTTAGAACGAGCCTCTTTCTGACTGCCTGCAAAAAGTATACTCTGCAAAAAATGACCACTTAAGTAGTATGAATTTTTGTAAATTATTTTCAATGACGTTATAAATTTACATATAGTTGATAGAAACATGCACGTAAACCTTCTTTCTCGTAATCGTTTGGAAGCCAATTACACTTTCTTAAAATGTTATCCTTGAAGATGCGTATCTTTCGGTTTTAAAAGTTTATAATTATGCGATGTTTAAGTCTATGAATCATTCCTTTATAAAACAACGTATCCGTCAATTTATTAATGTTGCCTATAAAGTGTACACCATGATCTATGGCCATTGCAAAAGTTTATGAGAACTATTTGACTTCTTCCACCAAGAGTAGAGAAATGTGTGATTTTTCTTAAACAGAATGTATAGGGAAGGTAGGTAGGAAACCTTGAATGGAAGTTCAACGACCGGTAGTGTTCAAAATCATTCGGCAATTTAGAAAATTATTAAAACGAAAATATATCCCTTCTTCGCGCATAAACTTTGAAGTAGGTGAAATTTGCAACCAAAGGAGTACAAGAAAAATACTTTTATGTATGTTTTCTATGTAATATATTTAAATGAATAATAGCATCAAAAATCAATGAGGAAAATTCGTACTACTTAAGTAGTCATTTGTTACATATTATGCTTTTTGCAGGCAGTCAGAAATAACCACGTTCAAAAGTTGGCATCCTGAAGTGGCAGAAATATTTTGGGATGAGACCGCACGGCGATCAGTGCGAAAACTTTAGAGAGAGAGAGAGAGCCACGCTTTATTTTGAAAGTAAAATTCCAAAACATTCAGCAAAAAGTGTGCTCCGTTCACCGTGAATAAGGTTGGGCACACAAACCACAGAACACCGGAAGATCACAAAAGAATGGCTGAAGAATGCATCTATTGACATCATGAATAATCGTCCTTTAAATGCGCCTCAAAATATCGGTCAAATTGGACTACTTTCAAAACGGTGCCAGCATCGTGCGCTGATGACTTCATTTTTGTTGTTCGAATAAACAAATAGGGTTAAAATTTGGTATATAATGGGTGAAAGAGGCCAACCGACGTACATATAAGAGGATTCACATGCGAATTGAGAGCAGAAAAGATGGTGGTTTAATTTCGAAAGACCGCATGCGTAATTAATTTGATCAAATCGAAAAAAGCCTCTTCAGAATTTCGGTTGACATTTCATGAGGTAGGGAATATACTGAACGTACTTTGAAAATTTTCAGCTAATAGCTGTGACATCTCGACTCTCATTGCAGCCCTCAGAGCAACACGTTTGTGTTCCGCCCTGTGAGTAGGTACCTTGTCTCACCAGACTATTAACGCTGTTTAGGCCAAGGTAGATTGTTTGGTATATTTATTGACTTTAGGTGGCTGGTTGTCACCTCCTCCGAGGCTTTTGGTCTGGACGATAGGAGGGTGCGGCCTTTGTTTTCCGGTATCACATTCCTCCCGAATGCGGAGCCTTGTTCTACTACCTGCGCTCGAACTAATCATAATGTAACTTTGAATGACATTGGGTCTTGCGCTTCATTGTGTGGCACCAGGTGGTCTCCACTGGCCTGTGTTCAATCGCGGCTCCGAGTTGTTTTCAAAGGGAGTGTGTTGATCTCGGAGAATTTATTATTGTACAACAGTTCTGGTGTGTGCAGTGTTTTCGTATTACTTGTGACTGCTGGGCAGTTTATTAGTAATTTCAATTCTTGCATGACCTTTGTCCCTTCCCAAAATAAGCGGGTTTTAGATCATCACATCCCTCTTGACAGAAGATAACACCAGACAAGGTCACCTAATTGATTGGAAAGACAGTGTTCAGATGTTTATGGTAGAGAATGTTTATATGCCTCTCTCTCTTCTCTCTTTCTCTCCGGACATGGTTAGCGTTAAAGTGACGTTAGGGTTAAGTTTGTACCCTTCTGGGATTTGGTGCCAGGCCACGTGCATTAACTGAGATTTTGCTATTTCCGTCGCTTGTCAGGGACAGGGCAAATAAGCAATTCCGGCCTTTTTCTTTTGAAATGCCAGGTTTTAACCCATTTTAAGGAAGAAAAATGTAGAATCCACGCACCCAACTGAACAGTTCAGTCTATGGCGTTGGCCAATAAGTGGTTCTGGCTTCTCTACGACCAAAATGCAAATGGGCTACCCCATTGCTATGCATTTGACCTGCGCGATGATTCCTCCGCCAAACATGAGCACACTTGCCTGAATTTCAGGAAGTCGAACATTATAGCGCGTCTGCTGCGACCATCCGTTTCACCTTATCTCGTTGGGAGTAATTGGATGACATTGTCTGGAATATTTTGTAAAGTAACAGTAAACACTGACGTGGCGTCAATTCACCATCACCTCCTTCAACATGGTACCCTACCCTTGAAGTTTCATCAAGGATTAGGTCGACGGTTTGGTGGAATCTGCAGCTTTATCCAGCGTCCTTACCAACTCGTAAGTTGAGCTGACATAGAGCGTCTTGTTTGTAGTCTGTTTCCAGTGATTGAAATCACTGCTACCGGATGCCGTCTTTTAACATGTAGCTTTAAATGTTTTATTGAAATTTGGATTTACATCTCATTGCATTTGCTGTGGAGCGATCTAGGGCTCTAGTCCTGGGGTCAGGAGTTCGAATCACAAACCGACTGAATGACTTTCCGGGTGCTGTGAGGCGGGAACCGATGATCTGTTTCAATTATACAATTTTAGCTTTGCAATTATAGCTTTGTTCATATATGTAGATCGTAGCTAGCATTCTCTCACTTTCGTCTGAGCGGCAAATAAAATACGCACAGATTATATATAAATGAACTCTGATTCTTTGTTTCGCCGAAGTTTAAGAACTGTGTTGTGTTGTCGAAACTGATTTTGTCATACTGCGCATTAACCTTTGAAAAACGATGCCTTCCAATTTACATAAAGACTAACATTGGCCTTCATCAAGCATTAGCCCTTATTCATTTGGCCCACTTGCCTTCGTGGGGTCCGTAATATACAACACCGGCCATTGACAGGTTTTATTTTGTCTCGTGGTGTCCCAGAACCTCTCTCTCTCTCTCTCTACAGCAACCTGTCATTTGGTACAGGTAATCGCTGAACTGAAAAGACTGACTGCGGACTTGCACATCGCACTTCTCGTCGTCAATAATATACGCTACTCCTGGTCCACGAATCGGGCCTGTCTGGGTGACCTCTGGGCCAGGGTTCCCCACACAAGCTTGCGCATGTACCCCGTGCTCGCACCGACACTGCGATCTGGTGTCAGCCTGATCAAAAGCCAGAGATGCAAGACCAGCACTGAGGCGGACGCTGCGGCCCCATCCTCATCCGTAATAGATTTCAGTGAATGTTGAACTGCACATTCTCCCTTGTTTATACTGCTCCCTAAAGAAATACTGCACAACCGTTTGGTTTTTTTCTCTTGTTTGCAGGATATAAATTACCGTCTTTGTAATTTCCTTCTTGGCCGGGCATTCCTCTTGAATACTTCGACCGTGGAAATGACTGTGCTATCCAAGTATCAGGCCTCAGACTCTGGTGCAGTTTCAACCTATAGCAGGCTTATCCAGATATGTAGTTTAGATAGCAATGTACTCCTTTGCTGCGCAAGCTTTACTGCCCATCATTACTTAGGGCCCTATTAGGCCTGTAGACGTAATCTGGTTCTTATCGCATGTTTATTACAAATAATATGCTCCTGGTGCCGCCTTACAGAGTTGTGCCTCCAGTCAACTAGCAAATTAGACTGGTAGAAAAATATAAGGCTCACTTTGGTTTTTCTCTACCGAATTTACTGCAGTGCACGAAAAAATGGGTAGGACAGGGGAATAGGAACCCCCAGGAATTAAGCTGGTCTTGTTCCGTGTTCTTACTCCAACCCTGACATTAAGCCTTACTCAAACCTTAACGCTTACCATAATCTCATTAAAAATTAGCCCAAGGTCACCTGCATTATGGGCGGTTCCTATTCCCATGTGCTATCTAAGCATCTTCTGACATCCATATTTTTCAGATTCAATATCTGAACTTTGTTGTTGGGGATGGGTTATTCACAGCGATAAAATTGAGTTCAGGATAAAGGGCGCTGTACATGACTCTGATCTTCGCCCTTTTATGGTCTCCGATTTTAATTCACAGTATCATTTAGGAGTTTTAAATCGATGCATTCTCCTCCATACCGATCGATTTCTCTTCTTTGATGTCTAGACCTGCAGTTTTTATTTCTTACATCCATGTACGATATATAATTTATCAAATAATTTTCACTGCCTATACTACGTCAATTTATGCAGAAAAATAAACTTCAATAAACTTCTTATAGACAATGAAACCTACCTGGTCTTTCGATGTTTGAAATACCGCCATATTTTGGTGGTAAATATGACAACTAATTAATGACTTTAATAGTAGTGAAAACGCTATTTTCAGGTAGCATATCAAGAGGAGTGACGTTCCCCTGCGGGGTTACGTTCCTTTTCGAACTTTTCAAGCCATAATTTTGACCACCCATACAGCGAGGCTGGGGATTCCTATGCGCCTATCTCGTTTCATGCCGCCTGGTCGGTATTTGCATTTCGCCCAGTGCGTGGATTGTCAATGCGATGTGTGAGAAACGGACCTCGTATCGTCTGTCGCCTACTGATGGCCATAGTGTTTCGAAGAAAATTTTTTCGAGCCAAACGTTGGCCAAAAGTTTTTATTGACAGGAGCTGAGGGATCGAAATAAAGAGTCTTACCAGCACAGAGTACGCTACAGGTGAAGCTCCTCCCAGATATCCGCTGGATTACTTGCACTTCCAACCACGCTCTCTACATATGCATAGGACCCTCCAGTCTCCGCAGATGGGTAATGGAACTCGCTAATTACTACTACTACTACTACTACTACTACTACTACTACTACTACTACTACTACTACTACTACTACTACTTCTACTACTACTAATACTACTACTTCTACTACTACTACTACTAATACTACAACTAATACTACCACTACTACTACTACTTCTACTACCACTACTAATACTACTACTGCTACCACAAATAATACTACTACTTCCTTTACTACTTCTACTAATACTATTACTACTACCACAACTACTACTAATACTACTACCACCACCACTACTACTACTACTACTACCTTTAACTACTACTACTATTACTACTACGACTACTACTACTCCTACTACTACCTTTACTACTTCTAATACTACTATTACTACTGCTACCACCATTACTACTAATACTACCACTACTACTAATACCTTTACTACTTCTACTACTACTATAACTACTACGACTACTACTAATACTACTACTACCACTCATTCTACTACCACAAATACTACTATTACTACCTTTACTACTTCTACTACTACTATTACAACTATTACTGCTACTACTACTACTACTTCTACTACTAATACTACTACTATGTTGAAAGACAACCACAACTCTTCTACCGAACGACATTCATTCTTTTAATGGCCTCCTTTTGAGCACTGATATGCATTTTCCTGTGTAATCATTGTGAACGACATTCTGCCCTTTTCCTTCAATATTTCTCCACTACTGCTGCTTTAAGCGGGTATCGTAACATCGAGGCAATTAGAATATGCCTATAAATACTGTTCTTCGCAAACGACTCAAGAGACCTGTGTTTGTCCCACCAAGTATGGATGCCACTTGATGCGTCAAAAGTTATTGAGCATTTTCGAACAAAATATTCAGTGTGAACTTTCAACAGGTTTTGATTTTTCTCCCGGAAATCATGTTCATGCTACGTCTTCAAAATTCGCTTATCTATGTATAAAGGAGCCCTGGGGAAAGAATATACGATTTTAACAGTGTTTGCTTTATAAATAAAGTCTCATACGTGCACAGAAATATTCCCAATCAGAGCCAGCGTGTCATTACATACGATGTCATTTCTGTTTCAAACGCAAAAATATAAGTGTCACAATCTCACTTCAAGAACCTGTTTAATCCATGTCTCAGCTGTTTCCGTGTAAAACAGGGCCAGAAAGGTCTCTTAATTTCATTCAATCGAATCAATCACAAATCATTTTTTCAATTACGTTATTTCATTTGTAAGCAGGCATCTACTCTCACACTTTGAGCTTTTAAAAGGAAATAATGCCTTTATGAAGGTGCTTAACGTGGCATAAAATGTTTTAAATTAACAGCTTTCCTTCCGTTCCACGTTCTGTCTTGGATATTTTTAGGCGTGAGTGACCCGAAGGCTTCAGGAATAAGGCATTTTAAATGTAATCTTGTGGTATTGCATTGAAAACTGATCAGATGACCGGCCGGTCTGCAGGCCGCGAAGGCTGTAATTGGACAGCGTATGATGGCGTGGGAGTTCCTGGGCGTCCTCTTTCCACATACTGCCCAGGGTGACATCTGTGGTGACTAACGCGCAATCAAACACGGCGTTATGTCCAATCGCTATCTGTTTCCTTGTCTTCGGAACTTCACTGGGTGCTTCTTCGGCAAAATGGTTTTACCAGAGATTGACTTAGTGCGTGCTTTCCACCGAGTACCTCTTGTCGTGGAGGATATTCAAAAACTACCGTTTCTAATCCTTTGGGCCCTTTAAAATTCATCCAAATGACCGTGGGCCATCGTAGAGTCACCCAGACATTTCAAAGGTTAATCGACCTACCGAATGTGTACATCTAAATCAACGAGTCTTTGCTTTCTAGACGGAATTTTTAAGAAGGAACATCTTACTTTGATGCTTAATCGCCCTCGACAAGTATGTCTTCATCATCAATCCATTGAAGTGCGTTTTTGGTATGCCTCCTCTCAAATTTATTGTCCAGTCCGTTGACTCCGAAGGCCTACGCCAATTGTCCTCTTTGGCTTAGTTCATTCCTGATTTCCTCTAACAACCTCCAAGTGACAGTCAATAAGGTGCCTCGGTATGCTCTTCTTTTACCACAGCTTACGATGTACTGTGCCGATTTCATGCTGTCTCTGGGCTACAGGCATTCTTCTCCGAAGTGTCCCTGTATTTTACTGGTTAGGCACTGACTGTTTTTGAGTGAAGCAAGACGCACCCAGTTCACGCTACCTGGCTGATCCATCCGGCACCAGAAGTTCACCTGCTGCTGATCATAATCCCTTCGCTAAGAGCATGCTGATTCTGCCTGATCATTGGCCTTCTTCTCCAAGAAACTCTCAACAGCCGGAAAAGGTTTCACTGACAGCACTCAAGTGTTCGTTTGATGCCACCGAATGTGCAAGCCATTGGAAGCACCATAGGGAGGACAGTTCGTGTACTCTCACGCAATACCAAGACCTGCCAGGTCTCTCTTATTTTACCCTGCGCATCCTGCGTAGATCGTTCTCATATTTTCGACGAGAGATGAAACTAACAAGCTCAATTCGTCGTAAACAACATGCCTCGGGACCAAAACGTTGCTTGAATACACCTAGCAGTTTCAACATTGACTCAAATGCACAACCCATAGGCGTGTTGTTTGAAATTGGTTTCGAATTTCAAGTACCTAGAGCCTACGAGTTTTAAGTCTCTACCTCAGTGTAGAAGACATGGTGCTGGAAAATTATTAAAGAATTGTCTTTATATTCCTCTGAGTTTGTAAATTGCGACTTGGACCCTCGATCTTTGCTGCTTTCTGAAACTCACGCCGGCTGTGTGCTCCCTGCATCTGCTCTCAATCGCGGAAGGGGCTCAAACCAAAGGCTGAGTCCTTATATTTTCATATTCTTATTGTTGAATATCCTAACTGACTCTCTTTTAATTTTGTGGCAATTATAACATGCAAAACTCAAGTTCCATAAGTTTATTGTCACAAAAAATTGGTCCACGACCTAGTTGCTTGGGGACCGTCTATCGGCACCTCTACCCACTCGGCCATATTGGCAGGGGATCTTGTTAAGCAATTTAATGGACAAGCAGAAAACAATTGTAACTATCGTTATTCTGCTATTTGTTAGCCTCCCGCTAAACGGGGTAAAAGTTCAGTAAGCTTAACTAATGTAGCTTACGAAGACGAAACATGTATGGGGTGTTTCAGCCTCCAGCAGAAATTCTCAGGGATGGAGCAGGAAATAAGCAATCTAAGACAAGAAATAGATAACTTAAAAAAATCTATATATTGCCCAACTGCTAAAAAATCTCCTGTTTGTAATAAACCTATCACAAAGCAAAATTCGTATTCATATATAGCTTCTTCAAGCTTACATAAAAGTCACATTAAACATATCGCGATAGCTGGACCCGGTAAACCAGAGGAATTTCGCTACTTCCGAAGGGAGCCCCATCTAGTCCTTTGCGCCACTCCACCGGTACTTAGTTCGGGTAGCATCAGCACTAATCTGGCTTTACCGCCCATCGCTACATCACTGGTAGACGTTGCACCAACATGCGATGTTGAAGAGGTTGGCGAGTTTGTAAAGCCGAAGAAGAAAAGGTCTAAGAAGAACAAGTCGTGCAGAGATTTGGCTCCAGCCTGCCCAACACCCGGCTCATCTGGACCTATCAGGCAAAGTCAACTGCTTACCAGTACTCACTCAGCTGAAAGATCTGAGTTACAAACGGGCCCTAGATTGAGTCGAAAACAGAATGTAGTCATTAAAGGTGTCCCGGAGTCAGCTTCAATTATTCCAAAGGAGCGAGTTAAACATGACTTGGAACTCCTTCAATTGTATGCAAAAACGCTGCTAACGGACGGCGAGTCCATTCATATTCTCAAGGCATATAGAATAGGGAAGGCTCTGTCTACACCCGATGCAAATCCTCGACCAAGACCTCTTAAAACATCTTTGAAAACGAAGCACAGGCACAGCTCCTGCTACAGAGAAAATCAACCCTGCGGGGTCCGCATTCTGAAGTGTTTTTATCAACCGGAATATGGGTTGAAAGAGCGAATGAAAATGCGTCAGCTAATAATAGAACTGGAAACACGAAAGACCAATGGCGAGGCAAATCTCAAAATAAGGGATGCACAGATAGTTCAAGTGAAAAGAACATTTCTTTGGCCGAAGGCAGTCACCCTGACAGCCTAACTGTCCCGTTTCAGAAACCAAAAACGTGCCCGCTTAAACTAATCGTCCTCAATGCCAGATCTCTGCTTAATAAGATGCCTTTTGCTCCAGACTCTGGTTTTCATCCACCGCCCCGACATTGTAATAGTTACAGAGACATGGGCAACACCCTGTGTATCCGAATCCGAACTCTCTATTCTAGGCTACGCTTACATTCGGAATGATCGACACGAGGGCCGTGGCGGAGGAAGCTGTATCTATGTTAGGCAACCACTTACATTTTTTCCATTGGACTATCGCCAATTTATCGCGGTAGAGGAGAGCTGTTGGCTCCGAGTAGTCCTAAAAGATAACTACTCTTTACTCGTTGGTAGTGTCTATCGCCCACCCAATGCCAGCGAGGATTACGATCTTTGTCTCTCGCTGGCATTTCACGCCGCAGCTGACTTAAATCTGAAGTACTGCTTGATTGCAGGTGACTTCAATCTTCCTGAAGTTCACTGGTTTCCAACTTCCGGTCCTGCAAAGTTCGAAGACCTACTTGAGGCCATAGATATAGGCATGTGGGACCAGGTAGTTGATTTTCCCACCCGAGGATCAAACATACTTGATCTTATTTTTTTGTAGAGGTTGTCAGCCATTGTCAGTGTCACCTTTAGATCCACTTGGGAATTCTGATCATACTATAGTTCTTTCTACACTAGAACTAGAGGCTGCTGAAACGTTTTTCCAAAAAATATAACTTTTTCCGTGATTTCAGGTCAGCAAATATGAGGGAATTGCTAACACACCTAAATTCCCACGACTGGACTAACTTCTTTGTATGTTCGGATGTGAATGTTTGTACTGATACTTTTTACAAAGTTCTAGGTCCACTCATTTCTCGTTTTGTTCCCCGTAAGAAAATAATTCATGTCAAGGATGAAGTCTACCTCCCTTTATCATTCCGCCGTAGACTGCGTAGACTCTCCCGTCGTTTTCATCTACAAAACGACACCTCCGTCCTGCCCTTGATCCAACAAATCTTTGAAGAGGCTAAGAGGCTGTCTGACGAAAAACGACAAGCCGATGAGGTTAACTTTGCCGAAAAACCCTTCGTTAAATGTTGCGAAGCTCTTTTCGCGCACAGTAAAAGCGCAGAGAAAAACGCAGCACCCCGTACTTCGAGATGCCTTAGGAAACCCAATAGCTGACGCTAAGTTGACTGCTGATAGCTTCAATACTTTCTTGTCTAGAACGTTTAGTGAACATACTGTCGCCCCCTTTCCTAACATCCGGGTTTGGACCGGTAACGTCCTCGAAACCATAACTTTTACCCTCTGGGACGTGACCGTAGCCATTCGGCGTTTTCGTCAATCATACAGTCCAGGACCAGATGGCGTCCCGGTCAGCGTTCTAAAGGCGGATGCAAACGATATATTTCCGTCCCTTCTGTATAAAAGATATTTAATCTTGCTCTTGAAAGTGAAACTTTCCCTATTTTATGGAAGGAATCGCACATACTGCCTATTCCCAAACACGGCCGACCTACGTCATTTGACGACTTTAGGCCAATAAATACACTACCAGCAGTCTCGAAGATCTTCGAGACCTTGATCAAAGACAAGATGATGCGTCACCTAAGAGAGAATAACCTACTTAATGCGGCTCAGCATGGTTTTCTCGAAAAAAGGTCTTGTGACACTTGCCAGCTCTCTTTCTTTGATCATGTGCTACAATCTAGAGACAGCGGTTTTGCAATTTACACCGTTTACTTCGATTTCACTAAGGCTTTTGATCGTGTTGACCATGATCTCCTACTGCTGAAACTTGCCTCCTTCGGCATAGGTAACAAGCTTCTGAACTTAATATTTTCCTATTTGAATGCTCGCGCACAACGGGTTAAAATTTCTGATGTTATCTCCAACCCCACGCATGTGAGGAGCGGAGTTATTCAGGGCAGCGTGCTCGGCCCGCTTCTATTTTGCCTCTTTGTCAACGATGTTCCTGATTGTTTTCAGTATGGTAGGCCCTTTTATGTACGCTGACGATTTAAAAAGTTGCCTATCGATATAAACCGGTTGATCGCAACATCGTGCTTGAGCTCTTAAAAAAGGATCTTCAGGCCTTCGCTCAGTGGTGTCGCACATGGCGCCTCTCACTTTCTTGGCAAAAGTGCTCCGTTATGGTTATTGGCGACAACCATCAGCCCCACCTTAAGCATAGACGGTCACGATCTAAATGTGCCCGGAGTTATAAAGGATCTGGGCATATCATATTCTAGTAGTCTTAATCTGTCAGAGCACTGCGCCCTGATTGTCTCGAAAGCACGCCAAACTACTGGGTTTATTCTCAGAAATTTTAAAACCGTCAAAATTAGAATCAGCCTCTATAAAATGTATGTCAGGCCTAGTCTGGAATACTGCTCGTTTCTATTTAGTCTTCTGCACGCTAGTGAACGAAAGAAGATAGAATCAGTCCAGCACTTCTTTACAAAAAAAGAGTTTTTCTATTCAGACACCGAAACCTGTCCTACCAACAACGCTGTGAGCTTACAAGCCTTGACCCGCTGTGGCTTCGCAGATTACAGAAGGGACTATTTTTACTGTTTAAACTACTAAACAGTCGTTCATTTAACCCCCTTACATCTCTGAGGCACCTCGACCACTCTCGGCGCACCAGTCATCGAGATGTATTTTTATTTCTTCCTTTGGCACGCACAGTTAGATACCGACAGTTTTTTTTCGGTAAACGCTATAGCAATCTGGAATAAGCTACCTAGAAGTATCAAAATTCAGCAAAGCTATCCCTTGTTTACGCGAACTGTCACTAGTTTTCTACATTCAGGACACCTTCCAAAAACTTTTTGGGTGCTGACTCTGTTGAAGCTCTCTTCGGTTCTGATGGCGTTCACGGACTCTGAATCCTGTGCCGGTCTTCATGCTGAGGGCAATATTGCTGGCTCTGCAGTCCTCAATCGGCTTATTTCTCAGTCGACATCGAACAGCCGCTCGCCGACATACCTGCTGGTGCAGAATACCGGATCTGTAACATTGAATGGAGAGGTTCTTCACCGGGCACCTGTGTTAACGCGTCCCTGTTCAGAACTTTAATTACTCAATAAGCTGCAGTTTTTTCTCCTGAAAATACCTGAAACAACGATCAGGAGTTTTTTTCACTGTCAGCTTGACCCTCTACTGTATATATTTTTTTGACCTTGCCTGTAAACTGGCAATAAATAAAGAAAATTAAAATTAAATTATGACTTCATGATGAAGTTTGGATCCATTTTATCTATACTCGGCAAACTGTTCGATGGTAACATATCTGATGTTCCCTCTCAGGATTGCAGACGTCTCGATTATCTTGTTCACTTGGTCGCCAGCGAGGCTTTTGACAGACAGAAACGTCATCATAATTTTCTCCTAAAAAATGCTCCTATACACAGACGCCCAGTTGACGTTGCTATGAACGTTTTTTACTTGGGTGGTTTCAACTACAAAATAGTGGAAGCAAAACGCCTCTTTTCGCGTAGCAAGAATCCTCCTATCTTAGTTAAATTGTTTTTAACAGTTGAAATGGACTCAGTCTTTGCTCAACGAGGTCGCACTTCTAGCTATTTGGGAAATGATAAAATGTTTCCTTTGTCGAGATCTTACACCAATGGAGCGAAGAAATGGGTCCTTCCAATCCTCAATTTCTCAACCTAATATTCATAAATCTGGTCGTATTTCCACTAACGTCAATGCACCAGCTTATTCATCTCCTCTGATGTCCAGTTTCGGTCAGCTCCTCTACTCAACCTTCTACTTCGTTTTCCCCGCGGCCGAATACTGCAATTTCCAGTGCTTTCAGCCCACCTGTAATGTCTGCAACCCCCTCTAAAACATTTATATCCTCTAACCCTTCTACAGCATTTAGACTGCCTGCTACCCCTCTTAATCGCAGTTTTCCAGGCCTCTCCGGGAAATTTCCCGAGCCAAATCGCATAAATAACCTTCTTCAAATACAAAATCCGCAATCATTTAAATTTAACTTATTTAAACCTCCACAGGATAGCTCATCACATAACCCCACGGGTCATCTTATACCCTCAATTATATCACCTAAGGCAGGTTTTCCGAAGGACTTAAATCTAACCCAGACCCAAAAGCAAGATAGTGCAGGTCTCAGTAATTGCATACTGCCTTCTCCAAAACTAAGGAAGCCTCTCCAACAGGCAAATAACCCTAACCATGTTAACCGATATACAAGACCCGACTTTCCGGCACTTAATTCTTATAGCTGCTTGTCCTCTCCCATCAGCCTCTATATTCCATCTAACTTCCGGTCATTCCGTTTTAACTACCAACAGGCATATCTCGGTCATAATCCCTATGGCTGTTCAATACCGGAAAGTTTTATTCGTACCCCTGTATATATCCCTCTCAGCCTTTTGTTAATGACGTTCCTTATACTAATCGTTCTGGCGCATTTGGCAGTTACCCTCCAAACCACAATAATTTCCAACTTAATTACCCACCTCCACTTTTTTATAAATAACGATAACCCTAGTTTGGATACTCGAAATACCCCAGATGTCATATTACTTAATGCTAGATCTGTTATAAACTAATATGGCCCAACTGAGAGCCATTGCTTTCGAGTTAATGCCTGATGTTGTATGTGTAACTAAATCTTGGACCCATCCCTTAATTTCCGATTCTTTGCTTCTCATAGACCAGTATGATCTCTACCGTCAAGACCGCACTAGTAAGCGTGTTGGTGGTTGTTTTCTCTATATTAAAGCTTCATTTAAGCACTTCCCGTTTGATCTAGACGTTACGTCATTATCTGGTAATTACTGCTTCGCATCCATTATCCTGTCGCCCCGGCAAAAGGCCATTAAAATGTTAGAAAAATCGATGGGGATTTTAATTTTCCTGAAATTGACTGGATTTCAAACTTTTTTCCACCCAGATTTTAGCCTTTCCTAGATACCATTAATTATTCTTATTGGTCCCAGCTCTTCCGTTCTTCAACGAGAGACAAGCATATTTTAGACCTGATTTTCACAAACGACATTGCTCCCCTCTTCGTTGATTTTAAGCAGTGCCTCTTCCAATGTCACCATACATTAATTTACTGTTGCTTAAAAATTGTCTCATTGAAAAAGGCTGGTGCCGTTCGTACCTATCATGCTTTTGATCTCGCAGATATGAGCTTAATTACCAACTTTTTGGACTCATTGGATTGGCAGCATCTTTCCTCCATGGTTGACGCAGCAAGTCTTTTTTGACTGCATGTCATTCGTTTCAAATAACATCATGGACTTTGTGCCAACAAAAATTGTCAAGCCCTACGTTTCGGAATCCACCGTCCCTCACTTTCTTTGTTCAAGACTAAAGAAATTGAGGAGGCAATTATAAGATCAATATATTAGTTCGTTATCTGTACACTTAAGGATTGCATAGATTTTTGAATTAGCCTCTATGATTCGGCTTGCACTGGACAGACAGAGCGAATCATGCCCACTCAGCGAGCCAAACTCTGCAAAATCTATTGCTCAACTGTTCCGCCGTCGATCCTGCTCTAAACGAGGTTATTAAAAACCTCAATAACTTAATGAAACTAAGAACTTCGTTCTCGAAGACTCTGACAAGGCATAATTGTTTAGTGCATTCTTTGCAAATAATCTTACGATGGAGTCTGAACCGGTTCCTACGTTTCAGGCATCCTCATTCAATGTTATCAGCACCATTGATATCTCCATAGGACTACTTCGTAAGCAAATAATGCGTCTGCAAAACTCACACTTTTCGGGGGTTGACAATATTCCAAACTCAGTTATTAAGAGAGTGCCGAGCTTTCCCCGATTGCTTAGCCATGTATTCTCAGTTTATCTTTTAAACGGATTCTTTCGGACTCATGGAAGACATCTATTATTATTTCTATCTTCAAGTCGGGATCTCGTTCGGACGTTAATGATTATCGAGGCGTTCACAAAACCCCGGCTCTAGGAAAACTTCTTGAAAAATTATTTTTAATCAAATTCTTGAATTTTGCCTAGAAAATAAGCTCTTAAGCGACTCGCAATATGGTTTTCTACCTGGGAGATCATGCGAAGTGTGTCACTTAGCTTTTATTAACCTCGTAACTTCCCTTTGTAATGAGCAGCAATCAGTAGTTGTGATTTACTTTGACCTGAGCAAAGCCTTTGACAAGGTACCGCACAAACGTCTTCTAGTGAAACTGGAAGCCCTCGGCTTCCGGCCTCCTCTCCTTGACTTCATTGGTTCCTAATTGTCTAACCACAGCCAGAAGGTCTTAGCTGGTAATAGCTGCTCGACGCTTTAGCCGATCACGAGTGGCGTTTTTCAAGGCATGGTGCTAGGTCCCCTTCTCTTCATCTGCACATAAAAGAAATTTCAACTTTTCTCACGAATTCACAAAATTTCGTTCACGCTGAAGATCTCAAGTGCATTTATTCATTTTCTAAAGTAACTATCAATAGTTGCGTTGATAAAATCAACTCTGATCTACTTATGCTCTACTTGTACTTGGAAGATGGAGTTTTCTTCACCCAAGAGTAGCTTCATGTGTTTTGGCCCCACCAAGCTTCCTGGTGGAATTTCAAAATAGTACACTATTAGAACGATCAACCATTAAAGACTTGGGTCTAATTTACACGAATAAGCTAGCATTATTGCCTCATGCAGATCGAATTTCTGTAAAGGCTGCACAGGTATGTGGTTTTTTTAAATGTAAACCATTTTATATTGACTGTACACATGCAATGATAACTTGACATTAATAGGGTCATCAAGGGCAATGCCTGTAACCCTTCAAAATATACAAATATCACATAATTTCTTTCCTTCCGGAAATAAAGTTAAACCTGTACCGTATGTTTGTTATTCCTATCCTAGAATACTGCTGTCCCATCTTTGGGCTGATGAACGCCTCTGACCGCAGTAAGATTGAAAAAGTTCAGAAGGTTTTTACTCGAAGACTATTTTCTCTTCCTGTATCCAGTATCTCCTATACGGATAGATGCCAGTTAGCAAACATTAAATTTCTGTGGGTTAGAAGACTCGAAGCCGGTCTCTGCTTCCTGTTTCGCGTTAACTCTAGCCCAAATCTCCCACGAATTAACGCTCTCACTCCGGTTAATCGACCCTATGCCACTCGTAATTCCTCCATGACCATTTCACCATCCCTTAGCTCTAAAAGTAATCGTTCTCAGTTTTTTGCCTCCAAATATGGTTTCATCTGGAATAATCTTCCACTGCAAATTAGGTTCTCGTCCACATTAGCTATTTTTAAAACAAAATTACGCAAACATTTAACTTCGGAAGATATAAAGTCCTTATTGTCTGTTTCCTTCCCTAACTCGCACCTTTTGGATTTCGAAAAGGGTCCTCCTGGTATTTGAGGCAGCTCCCTTGATATTATCTTGGTCTCGAAAAATATTTCAATCATCCTCTGCAGAGTCAATTTTTGCATTCACCTTTTCGTCCCCCATTTTAAACTAGCATCGACAACTCTTGAGAACCTTGATACCTTCCTCCGATTTTGCAACCCCGACGATAGTCTCCAGGTTTAGTTGATGCTCAAGGCAGGTTCTGATGGTTTTGTCTCTTTGATTGGTGGACTATGCAGTCAGCAAGGTCGCATCTCGATGATCAGCTAATAACCTCTACTGTCCCCTCTTCTTTTTGACCCTTGTGTCCACGATAATTTCCTCCTCTCTCACCTCCATTGGCGGTTACAAACAGTAGCTGTGACTGCTTTATTATCTCTCACACGACAAGGAGCGTTCCGAAACCTCATACGTTGTCAACAACATCACGATAATATCCCATTACATCTAGCTATTAATTTTTTTTATTGAAGCAGTTATGTTATCTTATTTTTAATAATTTGCGGCTCGCCGAACTCCGCCTCCAATTTAACCGTAGGAGTTTTTTTACTGCTTCTTTTCTAGTTCACCGTTTATGTCAATGATTGTTGACTATTGTTTTAAAAATGGCAAATCGTTCTGAATCGGATATGCCTACCATATTATTCATTTCTGCTGTTAATATGGCTGCTCACATATTGCAGCAATTATAAACTTTGTATTTATTTATACCACGATTCGAATTTTAACATGACGAGGCTCTCTGGACCTTAAATATACAATTTATTTATAAACTACGTGATGCCTATGGGGATTGAACTTCTATAAACTGTGCATGTTTTCAGTATGAAAGATGTACATCTGGCGAGTGTACTCATGTAAATGCAAGTCGGCACAATGCCTTTATTTTTAGTGGATAATAATGAAATTTATAATAGTACAATGATGACATTTAGCAAATGTGTCCAAATAGACAGGAAAATATAAAGAACGCATAACTAGGATCATCAGACCTGTCTATCTGAACTGCGAATGGCCTAGCCGGCTTATAACCCAATCCATTAATGTATGACAGAGTTAAATGAAAAGCTCATATGACTGTAATGTCACCAACCAAACTTGCTAAATCCAGAACTCTTCAAGGACTGGATTTGTCTTGTTTAATGCTTTCGGGACTGAAACATTATCGGCATAAGTTAAATCCAAATTTGTTGAAAAAAGTATCATAATAACTCGAGAAATTATTCCCACCTGTTTGCACTGTGGTACAACTGTCGTATTCCAAATTTATCGATGCTTGACACCTTTTTGCCAAAAACAGTTTATATAGCTGGAAAATCGAGGACAACCTCCAATAATTTAAGCGCAGAGGCCATCAACTGCGCTATAAAGTTGCTAATATTCATGCCAAGGAAACAGCTGAAATGAATTTCTTGGCAGTGTAAGTGCGCCAGACATCAAGCATATACAAACGTTAACGTTCCACCGATCCCGGTCCACATAACTAGGAAGCTCTGTCAGCGCAGTGACGTAGTAGCCATCTTCAACCGGCAATGCTTTTGAATCAAACAGTCCCCGACTAGCAATATAAATTTTCCAATGCTATGACTTAGCATGTAATATATTTGACTGAACTAAAAGCATTATTTGCGAAAGGGCAGTTCTGATTTTTGCTATGAATACCTAAGCACCCATGCTGATGGGCACACTTTTCCAATATTTAGTAACAGAAGAACCACGGTGTTCTTATGACATTCCAGATTAAACCATCGCCATAGTGGTTAAATGCAGCTAAGAGGTGCGTTTTGTAGAAATAGTCAGAAAGTGTTCAGTGAATCTTACGGGGTATTCGTTTGGTGCCAATTAGACTATGCCACACAGGCCTGGTGTCTATATCTCAATAAGGATATAAAACTAATAAAACAAGAATGGAAGAGAGATGCGAGGATTGCAAACAATCCTGGCTATTTGTCTTACGAAGCCTAAGAAGCCGCAGATAATTAGATTCCCATAACTTAAAAGCGATTACACAATGTCCTCATTGAGACCTAGCAGAACTTTTCGATAGTACCCTCTGGGCGCTTTAAATAAAATTTATTTATGTATCAGAAGAGATGTGAGTTTAACCCTGGATTTTGGCGGCTTCATATAATTGGCTAAGATGGACCACCTACCTGGTCGGTGCTTTAAACTACGGATGCCCGAAGGAAAGTATTATCGCCGAGGTTCGTTGGAGCCCGGAACAGTCCCTCAGCTGCGGCTAGTTAAACAGTTAAATGATAAAGAGAAACTCATTTTCCGAGAAACTAATGTATATATAGTTAACATTTTTGATGTCGGTCACAAGTTACGCCTGGCTCACACACATCGATGAATTTATACTTTCCAGACATTCTGCTGTAAAACGTGGAGCTATTGGTTTTTGGCTCTCAAGCCAAAAGACTTTTTCCGTGAATAAAGTGTGTAAAGTAACTTAAAAATGGGTTCTATTTTCAGGTTGAACGTTTGCATTGTTTTTTAAAACAGGATTCGAATACTAAAATCTGCTCCTGACAGGCCACTCGCACAGATAAAATGCTACTAAATATCGCTTATATACTTTGGGAAGCACAAGATCAACCGGACAAGCCGGTTTCGCAGTTGTAATCGTTTGTTGTATAAGAGGCTAATAACCCAGCTATTTCCTCTCTTTTTGAAGTTGCGAGACAAATTCACCTTTACCATATTCAGGGTTATCCATTAGATGTTGTATTTTTTGACTTCAAGAAGGCCTTTGATAGTGTACCACACGGGCATTACTTACAGAAGATTTGGAACGTAGGAATTCGAGAAAACTTTTCAATTGGATCAAGAGCTTCTTGTCTCTCAGAGTACAGAGAGTTGTTGTTGGAAACTCTAGCTCGAAATGGTCAAAAAGAGATAGTTGTGTTCCACAGGGTTCTGTTTTTGGCCCCATAATCTTCCCAATCTACGTGAACAACTTTCTTAATGACCTAGATTGTGAAGCTGTCATGTTTGTAGATGGCATAATAATATGAACTGAAGTAAGCTGCGTTGATGATGCAAAAGGGTTACAAGCGAATATCGACAAACTAAGTGCCTGGCCGCCTAGGTGGCTGCTTAAGTGAAATGTACCCAAGTGCGTGATCCTGCACCTAAGCGCCGGTGGAAAAGTATCTCTGAAACTCCATTACTTTATTTATGGCACTGCATTAAAGGAGGTTCAAACACACAAAGATCTAGGCATGTGGACAACTGCGAATTTGATGCCCTCAGAACACTGTAAGAAAGCAGTCCAATAGGCAACATATACACTGCATTGGATCAGACGTGCGTTTAAAATATTCTTCCCTGATTTCTTCGGAATAGTCTAGGGCGTCTTTGTGAGACTGCATTTGGATAACGGAATACCAGCCTGGATACTGTGGATGAAGAAAAATGTTGACCTCCTCGAACAGGTGCAACGAGGAGCAACGAATTTGGTCGGCGGTTTTAATACTTTACCGTACCCCGACAGATTGAAAAAGCTTTACTTATTTCCTCTTTCCTATAGGCACTTGCTGTGTAGCCTGCTCTGGACATTCCGGATTATCCGGGGCCATGATTCCTCCCTAAAATCGGAGAATTTCTTCGAGATTGCCTACAAAACTCATCTGCGTGGTCATCCTTACAAGGTCCATAGTGAACGCGATTGAACTTCAGAAAGATTTTCAGCCAACGAGTGGTACGAACTTGGAACTCGTTACCAAGTGAGATAGTTACCTCTGACAGCATTTCTGATTTTAAAAGAAGGCTTGATGGCATAATATTTGACAAAAGACGACTCACAACATGATTGCTTAAAACTAGCCTTTTAAAATCTTTCGGGCTCTACTTTTCTTCCACAATGTTTCGCCTATAGATGTGAACACGCATTTATATTTATGTTATGCTTTCACTCAAACGTTTTTAAATGTACACCGTTTTTCATATTGACTGTACACATGCAATGATAAGTTTACATTAATATAGTTATCAAGAACAATGCCTGCAACCCTTAACAATATACAATATATATATTCCCCTGTATATATCACAATAAGTGGACATAATAAGTCAATCTTTTGATGGAATGTGGCGTTCGTACTTGAGTTTTATTTTATCCTTCAAAACTGGCAATAGAATCAACATTACAACAATAAAATCTGAGAAATGATTTACCAATGTGCAGAGTCTATTGAAAAAAATGGACCATTTACAACCTGACTTCATAGCTCTAACTGAGACATGGTTAAATGAACAAATCGCAGACGCAGAAGTCAGAATCGACGGTTTTCAGCTTATCCGCATGGATAGAAACGGACGTAGGGGTGATGGAATCGCATTGTTTGTACGAGAAGGCATTGACTTCATTCCGGATGGCCCTCGCCAAATAGGATCTCGTCTTGCGAAATACTTTGTTGTAAACCGAAAGTCCTAAACCAACCAGACCTCCATATTGCCGTGGTATATTGACCCCCAGGACAGCGAACAGACACGGACGAAGCACTCATCACAGAGGTAAAGCAAATCTGCCTTAGCAAACACTTATTGATACTTGGAGATTTCAACGCTCCCGATATCGATTGGGTGTCAATGTTCTGTTCGCGATCGGAAAATTCGTTCGAACAGAAATTACTACAGTTGGTAAATGACGAGTTTCTTACCCAACATGTCACAATGAAGACGCGGTTCCGAAATGGGCAGCAGTCAATCTGTTTGGATCTAATCATTAGTAGAGACGACAATTGCATCCTTGCATTAAGTTCTTACGTGCCGCTTGGACGAAGTGATCATTGTGCTCTTGCTTGGAAGTATAGTCATTTTTCTGTACCCAAACGTCGTGCAGTTATGCCGAGAAATGTATGGAAAGGGGATTATCCCAAAATGTAAGAATTACTGAATGGGATAGACTGGAGCCCTGCACATGTACCTGACCCAAATGCTGCCTGGTTCTTCATTGGTAACTTGATTCAGCAGTTGGTAGAGAAATTTTGCCCACTTAAGAGGCAATCGCGCGTCTCCCGACCCAAGTGGGTGACATCGGAAATAAAAAGGAATCTCAAGAAGAAAAGAAGACTGTGGAGAACATATGCCAGATATCAACAACCTGAACATTTTTCCGCTTTTAAGAAACAGCGAAATCGGTGTCGGAATCTGCAGAGAAAAGAAAGATCAGCCTTTTAATCAGAAATAGTCAAAGACGTACCAAGAAATTCGAAAAGGTTTTATGCGAACGTAAGTAAGGCAAAACAAAATCGCGACTGCATTCTTTGTCATAAAGACAATCAGGGAAAGAGGTTAACTGATAACTCTGATTAAACCAGCCTCTTATCCAATTTCTTTATGTCCTGGTATACCGAGGAACCACCTTTTGACGAGGACGAATACTACAGTACTGGTTCCCGCTCGGACATTCATAACTATCGCGGTGTTCATAAAACGCCCTCTCTTGCTAAACTCTTCGAAAAACTAATTGCAAAGCAAATCACGGATTTTTGCATAAGCAATAAAATTATCAACTTATCCCAACACGGCTTCTTACCGGACCGTTCTTGTGAAACCTGCCACATGTCTTTTTCTAAATCTACTAACCTCTCTTCGTAATGATCATCTATCTGTAGTAGTTATTTATTTTGATCTTAGTAAGGCATTCGATAAGGTGCCTCATAAACGACTTCTAGCTAAACTAGAAGCTATAGGATTCCGTAGTCCCCTTACTGACTTTATTAGATCATACCTAAAATGATCGAAAACAAAAAGTTTTAGTAGGGTCCTCGTACTCAAGTCCTACCCCGATTGTCAGTGGTGTCCTTCAAGGTACCGTATTAGGTCCTTTGTTGTTCTTACTGTATATAAATGATATTTCATCGATAGTTAAACATTCTCAATCTTTTATTTATGCTGATGATCTCAAATGCGTTTATTCTTTCTCTAACTCTACAACCGAACGGTGCCTAGAACAAATTCATTCAGACTTAGACGCTCTTTTCGGCCTGGAGCTCCACATGGCTAATGGAGTTCTCACCTACTAAGTGTCGCTACATGAGTTTTGGGCCTGTAAGGCTGCCGCAACCTCTTATCTTTGAAGGTTGCCATATGATTGAATGTTCCTCCATCAAGGACTTGGGCTTAAGCTACACCAATAAATTAGATCTTTCGCCTCATGCCGATAGAATTACGGCCAAAGCTGCTCAGATTTGCGGCTTTATTTCTTATAATTTCTACCTTCCTGAAATTAAATTAAGACTTTTATCGTATGTTTGTACTTCCCATTCTTGAATTTTGCTGTCCTTTTCTTCGGTTTGATGAACGAATCTAGCCGTTCAAAAATTGAAAATGTTCAAAGAAATTTCACCAAAAACTCCCTATATCCGACTCTTTTTAACTACTTCCTACTCAACAAGATGCCAGCTAACGAAGCTAAAATTTCTTTGGGTCAGGAGACTTGAAGCAGGCTTTTTGTCTCCTTTTTTTCGTCTTAATAATAGTTCAACTCTCCCAAAGCTTTCTGTCATTACCCCCGTTAGTCTTCCTTATAACCTAAGAAATTCTGAACTAATTATACCTCCCCTGCATCCTCCACGTGTAAACGCTCTCTTCTTTGCTTCTAGGTATAGTTTTCTTTGGAATAACTTGCCAATTGAAATAAGGTCGTTAACTAGTCTATCTGCATTCAAGCGAAGACTGCACATTTATCTTAACACTGATTCTGTTAACCTTTTTATTTTCCTCATCTTTTTCCCAGTAGCTTTCCCCATGACTCGGAGAAAGGACCATCGGGAATTTGAGTAACCCTCTTGAAACTATATTTACGCTACCTGGAGACGCCCATGAACTATAATGTCTCCTTATATCACCCGTCCTCCAAAACGATGACGTCATTCGGACGTACAAATTCGGTGGTCCACAGTCTTAAATGCTGCGGTTTCTTTTGGATACTAACCATCATCAGAATTCAATTCTGGATCCTATGATGCTGAGGACTTAAGTTCATTGACGCATTTTCGTGAGATTCTGTTTCATACGCCTAAGTGATCAAGAACGAATCACCTCGACGTTTCATTATCTCATTCTGAAATGCTACTGCAGTATTACCCTATTCTACCACCTGACTATTTTTTTTCCTAAGCAGTTTTTTTCTCCTACCTTCTATTCGAAAATGAAGGCCTATTGAACTCTGCCTCCATTTTCATGGTAGGAGTTTTTTCACTGCCTATTTTTTTCTAGTTCACCATTAATTTTTAAAAACATTGCTAACTGTTGACATAGCAGGACAATTTATGAATTTGTTCATTTTATCTGCACACATTGTCATAACTTTATTTCGTTACTAATGTTTGCTTAGACAGTACCTTCCCGGTGCTAACCAAATATAAATTCTAAAAACATCTACAAACAAAATAAGCACAGTGTCATTCCCAATGGACACAGTAAGAAAAACTCTGAAACAGCTACAGCCCACTAAATCACCTGGCCCAGATGGTTTATCCGCAAAAGTTCTCAATGAACTCACAGATCAGCTGGCCTCTCCGCTCTCCAAGATATTTGAAAGTTCGATGGAGGCGGGGGCTCTGCCGACCGAGTGGAAGATAGCCAACATAACCCCTCATCTATAAGGGAGTAGAGATGACATCACCAAACAGTTTCCGACCAGTCAGCCTCACAAGTATCTGTTGCAAAATGATGGAGAAGATAATCAAAACGAAACTGATGAGGCATCTTGAAGAATAACTTTAGCAAAGCCTTTGACAGGGTTCCACACAAAGGTCTGATCTTTAAGCTCCGTCAAATGGGTGTGACTGGCATCCTACTCAAATGGTTGGCCGACTTTCTCACAGACAGGCGCCAGCGTGTTTGTATAGGAAACGCCAAGTATCACTTGGAAACCGTTCACAGTGGAGTTCCGCAGGGCAGCTTTCTGGGTCCCATTTTGTTTCTGATATACGTAAACGACTGCCTTGATTATCTGACATGCGAGAAGGTAATGTTCGCTGACGATCTGTGTTTATGGAACTCGATTGAAAGCCGAAGGACGCGCGGAAATTACAAAAAATCTTAGATCGCTTGCAATCATGGTGTGATGAGTGGCTGCTGAACCTTAATCTTAACAAATGCCAAATAATGCGACTGCGGTCTTGTTCCAGAAGGATGATTAGGAGTTGGAATATTGCGTTCAGGCGTGGCGCCCTTTGACGAAACATGACTACGCTCTGTTGGAGAAAGTTCAACGGGAGGCAACGAAACTAGTCAGTGGATTGGAATGCCTACCCTTTGAGGGCCACCTAGACAGACTTAAACTTTTTCCTCTCTCTTATAGGCAATACAGAGGGGAAATGATCTTAGTCTTCAAACTAGTCAAAGGAGTTGATTGTGCTCTTCAGATGGCCAACTTTTTAAATTGGCAAACATGACAAGTCTCCGAGGTCACTAATACAAACTGAAAAGAAATCACGCCAAACTTGAAGTGCGGGCCAACTTCTTTTCCCAACGGGTGATTGACGAATGGAACAAACTGCCAGCCTCAGTTGTTTAGGCTGAAAGCGCTGAAATGTTTAAAAGAAGACTTGATGCATTTTTACTTGATGAACATATATTAAGTCGACAGCAGTGATCGATGTATTAAAACGACTATCACCATGTAACATTTGTTTGTTTTGCTAGCGTCTATCTGTAAATAGGGTTTTCAAAGGCTCTGCCTATCTCCCTTATATATACTGAATTTTACTGAATTGGAATTTGTTTATCACCTTCGTCGACTTGATAAAAATAGCCTCTACACCAATACATACTGACAACCGCTCAGTGAACCAAAAGTGCAAAACCCCTTGAACATTTGAAGTTATCCAGGACCTTTGACCTCTACAAACGGCTGAGTCATTCCTGAATATTCTTCCTATTGTTGTTTTTTTAAAGTTGTTTTGAACGAATAGGTGCATTTATTTCTCATATTGTTTCTATTGCGGCGGCGTTGAACTTCCGATTGAAATTCGCTCGTCTCCAAGCTTTTGATTTTTGGCAAATAATCTGTTCCCAAAGTCAGGACTCAATGACATAAGTTGTCATTGGATCACATATTGTCTGTTTATCAGGATCCGCCTATAATTGTTTATCGACATTGTGATATCCTCTTCTAATTTATTGGTGTAGCTTAAGACAAATTCGTTGTTGGAGGAACATTCAGTCATAGCAAACTTTACAAATGACAGGTTGCCGGCGTCCTCCAGCCCCAAAACTCATGCACGATCTAATAAAATCAGTAAGTGGACTATGAAATCCTATAGTTTCTAGTTTATCTAGAAGGCGTCTAAG